>CAMZMU010000110.1:13087497-13252613 GCA_947311845.1 Poa pratensis
GTGAGCGGCTGCAGCGCGCGCCTGACGTCCGCGAAGAGGTCCGTGCAGCCGTCAGCACAGCTGAGCGTCGCCTTGACGAGGAGGACACCGGCGTTGTGGTGGGGGTTGGCGGATGCCTGGTGGACGACCTCGACGGTGACCTCGTCGGCGCCGGACGGGACGGGGCAGTGCCTGCCGACCGCGCCGCCTCGGTCTTGAGCTTCTTGGGACGCGGGTTTATCACTCCGCCAGCAGCGCCGCCTTGTCCATCTGCAAAAGCCAATCAGAGATCAATCACGTTTTCCGGTGCCTGCCTTGGCTGTCTGGTTCGCGAACGTAACTATAAGTGCAATGATGCAGAACGACTAGTAGTACTCGAGTAGCACGGACAGGCGTTGACACGCAGGTATCCACGGGTTCAGTTGCAAATCCTAATTCCGCCGTCTCCACTCCTCATCCCCGCGGCGCCGCCAACACAATCTCGAGCCATGTCTGGCTCCGCGCGCTCGTGTGAGCTGCGCCGTGCGCACGGAGGATCAATACCTATTCACTTGGGCCTAGACGACGCACCCAAGCCGCCGTCGCGCTCGCGCCCCCTGAGCATGTAGCAGGCGGACGATCGGGGTCTACCCTCGTACGACCCGACAAGGCGCTGAGAGCCTGCACTTTGATACGCATCTCGCAGATGCCCCAGCATTGTTCCCACCTGACGGTGCGAGGTGGAGAAAGCGCACGTTACATGGTCATCCATGGCGTCGACAGCAACGTTATCGTTCTCGGTTCGTGCTTCCCAACATACGATTTCCCAGTCTACCTCGTCTACGACGCTGTCGAGCAGTCCATCACCATGATTACCGCCCTTCCTTGGTCCCTGATTCCGGGAACAATCCAGCTCCTGAGCTTGTTGACTGCTCGATTAAGGTATGGAGCCTCTCACCAGACGACAGCATGAAAAGATGGACCAGGTGCTCACCCTCTCCCTAGGCAGCCTCGCCGAGCAAGATGAGTTCAAGAGGCAGGCCTGCCGACCGACATGGTGCCGATGTACCCCAGCCTGAACGCGGAGGAAGAGGACGTGTTGTATCTACTTCATGCTGGGTGAGTATAAAAAATGCTGCTTGTGCACAAGCGCTCTAAGACCAAGTGCAACGGGGTATATCCCCACTGCCAAAAATTCCATGTACCACCTCTCTGTTGACATGCGCCGTGGGTGTTCTCCGGGCCTCTGCGCGCCTCCCTGACCCCATGTCGCCTTCTGTGAGCTTAGCTAGTACCTTGTCGGTGCCTTCGTCAATGATTCAGAGAGGATCAAGGAGAGGCTTGGAAGACGATAATGGACAAAAAGGACAAGCGCCGTCGTGGTGATGGTAATCGTAAATTCGTAAGTAAGGAGACTGATGTGCTTTCAGCCAGTGAAGTTCGATAGCAGGACCTTGAAGGAGATTGCCCTGACATATGTAAAACATATTTAATTTACATATGGCTTACATTATTTGCTACTCAATGCCAATTGGGTTTGCTAGTTTGAAATGTGTGATTTGCTGCTAGACATGATATGCCGTCTGTTGTCTGAGGTTGAAACTTTAATTGGTTACTATGTCTTCCTTATTTAACATTGTGGTTATACATCGTGTGCTTAGGTTTGTCTTCACTTTTGCTTGAACTGAAATTTATGTCCATTACCTTTTATGTGTACACAATCAATCACATAGAAACTGGTCCAGGATCGTATTGGGTTACATGGTTGAAGTGATCCGTTTTAGCGAGGAATTCCGTCGATGCCAAGGTAATTCGGCACGCCTCTTCTGATTCAGTTCTCTAGTTAGTTAGTACAATAAAAAGAAGAAAAAATTGCAATGTCCAAAATACATCCTAGTCTAAACTGTGTTCACATGCACCTTGCATTGTGAGGATTATATCTACGCGATTTTTCTAGCGGCGCCGGTGGTTACGGTCAAGGATCGACCGTTCACTGGGCGCTCGCGTTTCGGGCCGTGGGGCCTGGTATTTTTCATTCCTATTGGGTATTTCCTTCTTGCATGTAGCATACGTATCGATTAAATACCCGGCCCACTCGATTCCATAATATCAGGGCGCTGCCCACCTACCCTCGTCTCTCTCACAACACTCCCCTCCTCTTCTTGCATCTCGATCCAGAAAAGGCGGCGCCACTGTGGCCGGAGTGCTCGAGTTTGGGCGTTCATACGGCGCTGCGTTCCAGCCACGAGGCAGCGGCGGCGCTGCAGCACAGACTACGATGAGATGCTGTGTCGACTGACGAGGTGGCGTCCGGAACGCGGTGAGATGCAGGCCTATGACCGGATCAACGACGCGGCTGCGGGCATGCGGAAGGGCGAGGCGAGACGGAGGCAGTGGCGCCGATACAGGCGAGGTTGGCGACCTGCTAAATAGGGAGTTTGGGTGAAAATATGTTCGTCTGATTTTTGATCCTCTCGCCTGAATCTGTTTGTCTGCTTTTGAAGCTCTAAACAGCATGAATTTGTTCATCTATTGTCGGGGCCCTCTCTGCCCTTTTTTTCTGACGTTTTTGTGTGTGTAATGTTGTCCTGATACATGGATTTGTGGTTTAGTGCTCGCCTCTAGTGCATCTAATTGGTAGGTAGTGCAATATAACGATTGCATCTGTAGGTAAGTAATTTTGGTTGGGTTGATTTAAATTAGCTAACATGGATATGCTTGTTATGCCATTATGAATCGAAAAAAGGAATTTTTGCATATTTCAATATTATATGTCATAGTTTGTTGATATAATGATGATATTAATAATAAAAAATTGTTTCTAAAAGGTATCCGGATCATATTTGATATGACACAAATTTAGTAAATGTGTGTAATATATGTCATATTTCTGTGATACCAATGATGTTACGGAAGCCATTTTTGATGAATATCTTGTTCGATTTGCAAATGTATGCAATATATGCCATATTGTTTTGATACCAAGATGTTACGAGACTAACTTGACAAAATCTTCGTTTTTTTGAGTGGCTCGCAATATTTTGATACATTACCTGAAACGAACTGAAACTATTTGGAAAAAATGAGATACAATTTGTGTGAATAACATGTAGGTCATAGTTTGTTGATATAATGCTGGTGTGCATAACCGAAATAATTGGTTCATATTTGGTATAACACAATTTTTTTGTAAATGTATAATATATGTGATATTCTTTGATACGAAGATGTTATTGTACCAGACTTGACAAATATCTTGTTCGTTTTATTGGAATTACCTCAAAAAATTCTTCTAAAAATTAAATGAAACAATAAAAAACATAATTTAAATATATGTCAAAAATAAATGAACGGGGGGACTTGAACTTGCCACTCGGTGCGTGGGCTGATCGACCTCGGTGACTTTGTGGCAACTGTAGGAAAGAATGGGCAAAGAGCTAGGACGATGGGAGGAGTTATTGCTGCCATAGACCCACCCAATCATGTTGATGGTCCCCATGTGAATACGCAACGCAGTAAAAGGCTGAAAGAACCGAATACATTGAATGTGGGTCCAGGTATAACCATACAACCACTCGTGGCTTAGTTTGATTGGTTGGAGGGACACCGGTAGACCGGCTCTGCTAGAAAGTAGTTTTCGATATATCTCTGCTACCACCCCTTAGGTGTTAACGTGCTACCAATTAAAACAAAAGTTAATTTTAAATGTTTCAAAAAGTTCTAGAAAAAGTATTAAATGTTCACAAGAATGTTAAAATTAGGTCCACTTGCCTAGGACTTGATCTTGCTATCAATCCATAACGATCAAAGTCGAATCGTGAGCCTATTAATGAAGCAAATTTAATGAAACGACAACGGGTACTGTATAGAAGGGGCCATAAACGCTCGCCGGCGCGGGTTCCGCCAGGACGCATCCAAATCTACAGCAAAGGTGCAGAACTGACAAGCCGTGCAATTACATACTGACATAGGACTCCACGTAATATTTCTAGCCGGTTTCGCCTAATATACGGTGAACCAATCCTAAAGGGGTTAATAGTTATTAGCTCTTGTTTTTTCACCAAGTTTTGTGAAATTCTCGCGTTGCAACAGGTTTGAAACGCGCATGTAAAAAAAAAAGCTTTGAAACTCGAACCAAAAGGTACAGAATTAGCAACAAGCCAACAAGGAGAAAAAAGAGCACTGACCTTGTCGGTGCACGGGACCATGCACCTGAGCGTGGCGAGGTGCACGTTGATCCTCTCCTCCGCCGCCGCTCGCTCGCTGTGGCTCCTCAGGGCCGTCGCCGCCTTCCTCCCGCCCGCCTCCCTTCCTCTTCGGCACGTCCTCTGTGACGTCATTGGCCGCGTTCAGCTGCCTCGTGCCGCCGTCAACAGGACAGACGACGTCGACGCGCCCAGCTGCTGGCCCAAGCCATGATCATGACGTGCCCGCCACCAATCCCCGTAGAACCCCTCGTAGAGCCCCGCGGCGTCGCTGAAGGGACCAGAGTTCATGTCGTCGTCTCAGAAGAGAAGGCTACCACGATCAAGACGATGGTCCAGACTCCAGAAGCCACAAAGGACTTACGATCAAGCCATCATGATGAGTGCCAGCCAGGGGTTGAAGTATGGGGTTTCTTGAACTGCAACGGGGAAGAAATTTCCAGCAGAGACCAGAGGAGTTTATCGACAAGGATTTACAGGCACAAGGGCCAGCAACGGAGCACCTGTTTGTTCTCCGAAATGTCACAGATCTCGTGACAAGAGAGGAGCAAGCTCCAGAGCCCAAAGTCCCCCAAACACCTCCGTGTTTCCCAAGAGAAGCAAGCAAGCGCAGACAACGGAAGCCAACAGGAAGGAAACAACAAGCAGCAGCGAGACCCAAGCCCTGGTTTCAGGGACACGGTCCAGACAGTCCAAAGCCCTTCTTCCAAGATCGATCGCCTCGGAAATGGCGATACCTAAGGAACAGAAGCTTCCAACAGGATCACAGGAAAAAAGCAGAGCCATGTCGGTGAAGCAGCAGGAGGACAGGATCGGAAGCACAGGAAGGAGCTAGCTTGCTCCCTCTGATGTTCACGAACACAAACGGAAAGAGGTAAATCGAGAAATCGAGGAAGAAGAGAGAGGTTTGGAGCTAAAGACAACGGAGACCGACAGCTCAGGTGCCGGAGGACGATTTGGAGGGCAGGACATGAGGGGAGCTCAATGCGCCGTAGCTTCCTTTGCTCGGATTCCGTCTTGCTTCCACCAGCATCGGTTCTTCGCGTGTCCCGTGCGCCTCCATTGCCGCCATCAGTGAGCTTCTGCTCGAGAGCTAAGCACAGCTACCCCTCTGCTCTATGAACGGGATCATCTTCTGTGTTTCCTTTTTGTTTCGTGGCGATTGGCCTTTGGTTTTGTTGCTCCCTTCTTCAGAAAATTCTGTGAGAAGAGAAGGCAAGAGCGGAATGTTGTAGAGCTTGGAGGAGGAAGAACTCTCTCCTTCAAGGATCTTTTTTCAGCAAGGATTGGGAGGGAATGAGAATATGTAGCTTATCATGTATTCAGGTGTACATGTTTGATTCACGGATGTGTTACTTCATTTTACACGGAGGATAAGGACATGTGCCGATCTACGGTTGCTTGTTGGATTTGTTTTTTTGTTTGCTTACCTGCCTCTTTGGCTGGATATAATTTTCTTGTCCCGACTCCAGACGGCGCCGCAAGATTTCTTCATGCACAGTAGATATCAGCCATGTAATACTTCGCTTTTATCAAAAGAACAGTAGTTTCTTACATGTCTAAGCATGACTTTTGCCACCAAATTTTGCCATCAGCCAGAATCAGTGAGTATAGTTGGAAAGTGAATATTCAGTGGCAGTGCACAATGATTTTAACTCGTAGAGCACAAGAGCATCACATCCTCTGCTCGACTGTACTTTAGTAGGAGTATGTGTTAACTCGTTCTCTCAAAATTGTTCTCTTAAGGAGAGATAGCATAATTAGCATATTTGGGTTGTGATGTCACCGATGGACAAGTGGTGCGTTAAGCTACACACGGTCGGTTTGCAGTGCAATATTAGCTCATTTCCTTATGTATATCTTGTAGATGTTTATTCTCCATTTGCCCAACTTATTTTTTTTAGATAAAGAGTGTTTTTAATATCGAGAAGATACAACATGCACCAGCCTCTGCAACAAGCAATAACGAAGTCATTACGGATGCACACAGCCAAAAGACAATAAGAAGAAGAAATAAAAAGAAAAGTCCGCTAAAGAGTTACAGTCATTGCAGCAGCCGCGCAACCCACCAAAACAACACCTGATGTCCAAATCTTCAAAGCATCGCCTTCAAAAAGAACAGTGCCAGGCACAACCAATTAAGGCCAGACCTTGGGTTTTCACCCTGAAGATAATCCTCGCTCTCAAAACATGTCTTCAACAAGACCACTGTCAGGCACAACCAATTAAGGCCAGACCTTGGATTTTCACCCTGAAAGGTAGGACGTTGGGCTTCACGTATGTTGTCGCCCCCACTTACATGCCGTGCTCCAAGTCATGAAACACCAAGCCAATTCCTCATCAGCACAAGAATCAAACCACCATTGCCAGTCCTCATAACTCGCTTCCATGTCATTCTCCGCCAGCACCATGGAACGAGAAAGCGTGCTCCATGATATTAACAGCCAGCAGAGTTTCAAAGCGCTCCCTCTGAAACCAAACGGTCAGATAAAACATGGGCGCGTCCGACTGAATACCACCCGATCCAGCAATCTCCAGGCATGAAACGCCCAATGGAGTTCGCCGGCGGAGCCTTCCGGAACACGACCGTCCAGCAAGTTCGATGGGGACCAACATCCAGTAGATCTTCATCTTGGCACGAATAAGAACCAAGGACCACCGCCATTATTCGCCTCGCCAACCCGACGCCGCGAGGTCACTCCCAGCAGAACGGCAGAAACGACGGGGAAGACCATTGTCAAACCACCATGGCCGGCCGGCTGGACCCGACACACCCAGATGCGAGATCTGGAGGCCAAGCTCAGATCGCCCCTAGCGGCACCACGTCCTAGGCGTGTAGCGCCAGAAACCGCGGCCGCCGCCGGCGCCCAACCACCGCCACCTCGCCGCTCCGCTGGTCACCACCTCCTGCCATGCCGTCCGCCGCATCTCCGCCGCCCCAAACGCCACGCGCCGGCAGCCGGAAACGCCCTGATACCGGCGGCACCAGGCCCACTCCCGACGAACCGGCCCGCGCCAGCCCGTTGCGCAGAGGGGACAATCGATCCCCGCCGCCGCCGACGCCGACCGGGGCAAAGCCCGGCCGTGCCCTGTGGCCACGGCGGCGAGGGAGGAGGAGATTGGGGGGGGGGGTCTTGGGCGGCGGCGGAAATAGGGCACCTCCCCGTCGCCACGCGGGGGCGAGGGAGAGAGCCTCAGATGCGTTCTGGATCGACCTGCCCAACTTATTGGAAGACACCGTCGTTTTAGATAACATTTTAGTGAATAGAATCATTAAAAAAAGATTTCTTGGGTTGTTCAACTAATTGAATATTTGTATATGCCCTGCAATTTGTTTTTGTGATCTTGCCAAGCAACCCAGCTCTAAGCTTCTTGATGTTTCCATTTCAACCACCACCTTGGCTCTAAGTGAGCTATGATATCAATAGTTCCCCATAACATGCTGATTCTCAAGTCCTCTTCATAAGCTTATACTAATTCATGACAAGATGTTTGGTTTGGATGACCTAGTCTCTAGGCCATCGAGTCCCCCTGCTCTCATTAAACAAGCAAAGTTGTTCTTATTATGAGATGACTCAACCCATTTCTTTTTGTTTGACTTAGTACGTCCTTCGAAGATGTGTGGTTCTAGAAGTACTGCAAAATGTTTGACTAAACTTCTCGGTTCATATGCATGAACCTTTCTTGACGCGACTTAAACATATCAAGAAGCAAGAAAGGCTAACGATTAGATGGCAGGCACATCAACAGTGAACTATATATGACACTAGATTTACAATAAAAAATGTGATAGAAGGAGACGGCAATTCTATCACCATCTGTGAATAATTCTTTACTGGGGGTTGGCACTGGCACTCAAAGTGGTAATATATCAGTGATTGGATCGTTAAGTTGTTGCTTGTGATCTTCCATAGAAGTTCATCTACCAGAAGAAAGCCAAGGTGATTGGCTCGACAACTCAAAGCTGATAGCACCAGGGAGTAGCTAATTCCTTCCAAGTAGCCTTGAACACCTGGCACTTTTAGGACCATGTATTCCTGGAATTAATATGGAATATCGCTGTCGATGGAATATTTTTAACTAGTACCGTACTCATTAGTATTTGCATTGCTTTTCTACTGGAGTTTGTATTAGTGACAGTGTCTTGGCTTTTAATCTACAGTGCGTTCACATCATATCTTAAAGTGACCACGACACAAAATCAATGTGCTCATTAGTGCTGTCATTGTCATCAATTAGTGATGATACACACAACCTTAGGAAATGCAAACGCCACAGTGGAAGCACAAAGTGCATTTCACTAAAAGCTCCACTCCCTCCGCTCCAACATACATGACATTTTAGGCATGGATAGAGTCCCCTCACAAAAATCCTTACTACATATCAATAGTCGCAATTGAAAAAGTTTGACGGCATGTTTCTAGGATGCCATCTATTTTGGGACGGAGGTAGCCTTATCCAGTGTTAAAAAGGATACCCTAGCAATGCGGCAATTTCATGAAAGATGCCAGAGACAGATCTCAAATCCTTCCAAAAAAAATGTAAACAAAGATAAAGGGGAAGGAATTTGCAGTTAAAGTTGCCTTGGAAGTGGGCAGGGAGGCTCCAAAACTTCATAGACAGAGGAGTGCATTAAGGATCTCAGAGAGGGATCTAGTAATAGATTGAGTTGGATCACATTTCTTTTAATCACCAAAAGTAAATGTGATTCACAACCAACCATCATTCTAGTTCCAACACAGGCCAAACGGCCGAAAGATCTCGCTTCCTGTTGTTTCCCAATTTATATGGTAATGGAGTTTCTTTATGATAGAAACTACAAATAGTAAGCTTTTCACAAATGTTCTGAAACCTACAACAGAACCCAAATAGAGAAATGTCAATGCAAAGCAAAGGAAGAACACTCGCAGATCGTAATGGCCTCTGCATAGATAAGGCGCATACAAATAGCATGGATTGATACAAAATAAGAAATAATATGATTCACAAAGGTACATGTGGTTACGTAGTGTTTTTATCTGTACATAGGAAGATCCTCAAAACAGAGGAACTACAGTTGCAAGTACACGTGTGCCAAGAACAGAAGAGTGCAATGCATCGCCAAAGGCAACACCTCTACATACAGACCATGTCAACAGCAAGGACAAATTATTTCTTTCCGACTAAACAGCTTATTAACAATTGATAGTGAGGACTTACTGCAGTTTCTCAGTGCCTTGACGAGTCTAAGAAGATAACTTCATTTGCGCATGGAAAAGATGATGTACATCCTCTGCTCAATTTACAGTATCCTCCTGTAGTTCCAGCAAATGCACATGCAGTTCCGACCAGCGCAGGCATGCGTACACAGGGGCACCACTAACAAGTTATCCAGAAGATTGCACTACACAGAACACTGGCTCGTTTGTGATCACATAAAAACCAACTCCTTTGCTATACTGATTGCTTTGTCTCGACCAAATAGCTTCTCAACAATGGCCAACGCGAACTCTGTCGCAGTCCCTGGAGCTCTGCTTGTGATAAGGTTACCGTCGATCACAACCCTATTCTCGCATTGGCTCTGATCTGTAAGCAGGTGTGCCATGGGTGGAAACGCCGTCGCCTTCTTGCCCTACAATGATGGAAAAAACTGCTAAGTTTAACTCAGCCTACAAGTTAATAAATGAACCTCCTAATTTTTGTAACAGCGTGTTTACTGCTCCCTCTACAGGAAATAAGATGCCTTACTACTATAAGGATTTATGATGCACACGATGTGCATATTGGAGTACCTTCAGTAAACCGTGGGGCTCGAGGACATGGGCTGGGGAAGCACATATTGCACCATAGGGTTTATTAGATTCTGCCTGTTTCTTTAGTAAATCAACAAGTTTCTCTGTACTAGCAAACCTTTCAGCACCCGGTAGACCACCCTGTGTGCAACAGGCACCAGTGTCAATGAAGTACTCTCAAATGTAGCACTATGTTAATAGGAGATGATTCTATATCTACGTACCGGCATGACAATCAGATCAAATTCCATGTTAGCAGCTTCGTCCAACATCATATCAGCTATCAGATTAAACTTGTGGCGACGGGTCACGATTTGCAACTTATCCTCAACTGACGCAACAATAACATTTGCGCCTGCTCTACGCAAGACATCTATTAAATTAAGAGCTTCCATTTCCTCTGAGCCATTAGCAACTGGTACAAGAACCTGCAGGGAATATAACAGAAGAAACAATGATGCATGTATATTAAGCCCAAACTCAGATTAAACTTTGTAATAAGAAAAGTGTTAGCAGGCCATCATATCAAACTCTGCCGTTGTTTTATTGCCTTGTTATTGACTTATCACTTATGCACATACAGTGGTCCTCACTAAATACAGTCTGCTCCTAGCCTCATATTTAATCTCAACGCACTTCTTGGCTAAACATCCCATATGAGCCGATTACTTGCAAACTGATGACATATCTTCGTAAACTATGGCATACTTTAAAGGTCGATACAAGAACACATATGACCTTACTTTGATTTACCATCCCACTCTGTTGCACACGCCTGTGCCTCTCCTCTTCCACAGTAACCATAAATGCACCGATAGCTAGATTATATATGTGAAGGATTACAATATGCTGCTATGCATCAATTATGTACAACAGTAACAAGTGCCATTTCCTTGTAACATAAAAAGATATTTTTAATGAGCAACCATGACCCATGAATACTATTGTAGTCAGGACTACTATTATGTTTAAGGAATATCTTAGTATATAATCATGAAACATTTATTTTAAGGTCGACATATAGGGATTGTAAGAAAGCATGCTCGGGAGAAGGCTGCAATAGCCAATAGGTCATTTTGCCAAAAGGATTATCACAAGCAGTATATAAAACACAGGAGTTCTTTACGGAAGAAAAGCGCAAAGGAACCTGAGAGAATGGTCATCCTTTTCTTAAACAAGTGGAATACATTTCGTCTCATACCTGAGGTGTACCGCTGCATTTCCATTCTACCGGATTAAGTTCTTCAATGGCATAATCAGCTCCATGTTGAGGGCGGACATACTAAATGAGAAAAATGCAGAAACAACAGATAAAGTAAGTTCGAGTCACCCGATTGATGAAAAAATATGAACCCAACAAGATTCATTACAGAAATACCAGTGAGTTGCTTAAGAAACACTATTTCATGCAAATTATATAGGATCTTATAAATAGATTCAAAGGGTGTCTCAGTTAACAGATCAGATCATACCATCCCTGCAGAAATATAATTCCAGTGTGTACCATTTATAAATTTAGGATGAAGCGATTACTGATTCACATCAAATCGCCATAGCTGTAAATTAAAACTTTCTACTCAAACTTATGTGAGTTTTCCGATACAGAATCATCTTTTTAAATTGCTATGTTACAAACAAAAAACCAGTTAACATAGCAAAAGAGAGAACAGATGTAGGGTGCTACATTTTACAGCTTACCAAAGGTCCAGCAACCTCCTCCATCTTATCTTTTCCATATAGCTGCTCCACCAAAGCAAGAGCAAACTCAATTGACGTTCCGGGACCCTGGCTAGTCACCGCATTTCTATCCACCGCCACTCTCGAGTTCACGGGGATCACTTGAGCATGGAACTTCTCCATGAATGACGGATAACATGTCGCCTGAAGTAACAAAGCGCACCAATTTTTCAGCATGACTGACCCATCCAGCAAAACCATCCTCATAACAACAGTCAAAACATCCTAAATGTTGATCCATTATTCACCTTTAGTCCCTTGAGCATGCCCCAATGGGCCAATGTCACCGCCGGCGCCGCGCAGATGGCACCGTAAAGTCCTCCATTCTCTGCATGCTTCTTGACCATCTTCTCCAGTACTTTGCAGTCTCGAAGATTAGCCGACCCGGGCATTCCCCCTACACAGAATTAACCAACGAAACCAAATGATCAGGGCCATCAGGCCACACGGCAACAAACCCGGCATAACCCCTACACCGAATTAACCAAGGAGACCAAATGATCAGGCCACACGGCAAGAAACACTACTCGTCTGCATCAACATATTGGAAGTTACAGAGATCGCGAGCACCAATGGCACAGTAAGGCACAGACTAGGCGGTTGCTAATTCAAGAAAGAAGGCTAATTTGGGGGCAGAGGAGTGTGGTGGACGCAACGGCAGGGCGATGAGGTCAAAGGCCTCGCCTTCCAGGTCGGCAACGCGGCCGTCGGCGACGAGCTTGACCCCGTAGGCGGGTGTCACCATATTACACATGCTAATCTGCACAAGATTATGTTGGGGGAATCCTTGCGGGTTTCAGGAAATCTATTTTTGATATTGTTGGCCATACTAATAAAAAATAATGTATTGTTCCCGTTGTAAGAAATAAAATGTGATAAAAAAGTATGACAACATATAACAATTAATGGTACTGCTTATACAGAGCATATATTTGATTTTATTGCTGAATTACATGACCTGCTTGAAAACTTTTCTTGTGCTGTTTTAACTGGGGGTGATTTCAACTTAATTAGAGACCAATAGATAAAATAATGGCAATATTAATATTCAATGAGCATTTTTATTCAGTGACTGGATAGATCTATAAGCTTTAGTTGACTTAAAACTTTTTAATAGGAGCTTCACTTGGGGCAATAATCAAGATACCTTGATCTTAGCTACCCTAGATAGAGTACTAGTCCCCACTGATTAGGATAATATGGCTCCTTTTGAGATGTGATCATACTCCTGTTTCGATTGATACTGGTTCTACTGGGATTGTTTGTGATACGATTTTTTATTTCAAGAAATTGTGGTTAACTCTTCTTGAATTTCCTTCATTGGTGGAGAGAATTCAGAATTCACCATATCCACACTCCAATCCTGAGGATATTTGGCAATTTAAATTGGAGGATGGGATGTCATGAAGAAGTTGTCTTAGAAAGAGAAAATGATTTAATGGAAAGGTTTGACATTCTTTATGTTTTTCTAAACGAAACAAACTTACTATTGAAGAAAAGGAGAGACCGAGAACTGTTTCTCATGAGTTAAACGATATTTGGGCTAAGGAAGATACTAAAATTTGGCAAAGGTCGAGAGACATGGAAATCTTAGAGGGTGAAAGGAATAATGTTTATTTTCATGCAAAAAACTAATCAACGTAGGAGGAAAACTAGATTAACCATTCTTGAAGGTCCTTCTGGACCGACAGAATCAACTTATGTGATGCGTGTTGTTACTCTAGATCTTTATTAAACATGTTTGGTTATGAAGACAAGATTGTTGTCCATTTTGATGTTGGTTTCTAGAAACATGATGATATAGTTACTGTTGATGAAAATTTAATTCTTGAAAAAAAATTAGTAAGGAAGAGACTAAACATGCCATTGATGGCTCATATTGAAGGGGATCGTAGGCAGAAAACAAAAAATTCCTAACAACGATAACCCTAAACTAGCTAGAATCTATTACTATGCAGATATACTGTAACAGAGGAGATCGGTGTACATACCTTTGTAGACCGAAAGCGGGGATTATGCTCCGCACAAGCGTTGTTATGAAGCCGACGACGCCGACCTCAAGGTCGTGTAGAGGAAGACGACGTACTTCCAGTGCCACACGTGTAGCGCCTCGTAGCTCTACACACGTACGGTGTAGACAACAACCTCCGGGCTCCAGATCCAGCGAAGCAGCGGAAGCAGAAGACTTGGACCCAGCAGCACGGTGGTGTGCGTATGGTGGAGAGAACTCTCTCAAGCCGTGTGCAGCTCCAATTGCGGAGCCGCAACTTAAACGGATGAGAGAAAGAGAGATGAAGGATACCTTCAAAAGGCCAAGGGGCATCCCTATATAAAGGTGGAGGGGAGCTGCCAATCTTGCTGGCTGGGCGGTGTGGGACCAAACCCCACACCAGCCCGCCTCCGTCCTTGGTGCGGCAGCCCGAGGTGGGCCCATGTGGCCCACCTAGGCTGTGCCATGCCTGGAACCCATCTGGGGGCAAATTCCCCCTTTTATGGGCCTTTGACCTCCGGTCAAGGCCCATTTAAGGTGGGCTGCCATTAAATTCGAATTAAATCAAATAAAAAATATATTTAATCATTAATTACATCAATTAATATTAAATACATGTCATTTAATTTATCGACCTCTGAAACATCTTTCGTTGCCCTCCGAACTCCATAGGATATGTCTCGGAACCATTCCGGAACCCTTCTCTATTTTCTCTTCAATATCCAATCTTTATAAAACCGTCGCCTACCCTTAAGTGTGCCACCCTACGGTTCGGGATCACTCCAGACATGATCGAGACACGTTCTCCGATCAATGACTATCAGCGGTGGCTGGACTGTTGTGATAGCCCATGTGCGTCCACGAATGTCTTTTTATGGTTTGAACCTTAAATGTCCAGTTTCAACCTTTTGCCAGGCGATACTTAGATTATCCGAGACTCGTTCTCCGGTATCACGATTACCGAGTTTGATCTCGTCACTAGACAATTCTATCTTTACTCGTATGTGATATTACATCCCTGTGACCTAGTCACATGCTTGCAAGCTTATTGATGTGATCTCACCGAGTGGGCCCAGAGTTTCTATCCTGCTATGTGGATTGGCAAATCCCGCTCTTGATCATTGATGCATGTAAAATGCATACATGAACTTTGCATTATTTTTACTTATATTCCAGTCATATTTGCATCATATAAGGGTTATATCACTGTTTTATAATGATTTTGGGAATATTTGATATGTTTCCTATTTTTTATGGAATTAACCCTGCGCAGGCAGAAAACCCTATTTCTTTCCTTTAATGTTTCAGGACCCAAACGACGTCCAAATGACCTGAAATTTACGAGCATCATTTTTTGGAAGGAAGAAGACTTGTGGGCAAAGGAAGCGAACAAACGGAGCCACGAGAGCCAAAAGGGTGGGCCCACGTGGCCCCTGTACTGGCCATGTGGGATCCCTCCAAATGGGCCTCGGAGCTCCGCTGCCGTCGATCTTTCCTCCACCGACTCTGTTTGACCTAAAAACGCCTATAAAAATTATCCCCCGACGTTCTCTGGAAGGAGCGCCACAGAAACACCGAAACAAAGACCTGGAGCTGCAGATTGGAGGGGGAAAACTCCGGCGGGGCACTGCCGGCGTGGTCTCCATCTTCTCCAACGACTTCTCCACCGTCTCCATGATGAAGAGGGAGTAGTCCACCTCTGGACTATGGGTTTGTGGAAGTAACTTATGTATCTCTCTCTCTCTCGAGCTTCACTAATTAGTACCGTATGAGCTGCTGAACATGATTACGGTCATCTATGTAATACCTTTGTGGTGGATCTTTTATGAGTTAATATATGTTTGAGATTGCAATGTTTTGTTTCAGTTATGAAAGTAGATGCATATTATGTACCCCGTTCTTATTTACTTGTATGATCAAGCATGTTTATGAGAGCGTGTGAGGGGGAACGTGTGCATTAGTTGGAGTAACGGGGGGTGGCTAGTGCAGTGAACGTGAGAGAAAGTTCTGCGATCCACTTGGGTGTTTTACCTTACTTTGTTACCTCACTAGGGATAAAAAAAATACCATGCTACCGGAGATGTGGGTGTGACCATTGCCACTTCTCCATGACTAGATCTAGCATGTTCTTATTTTAACTTCATGTCATGATACTTATTGCTATACTCTGAGTTATCTTAATTACTGAGGTGTTATGATTTAGTTCGCATCTTGGTGGAGTATAAGAGAGACTAATAACCAAAAGGTCTCTATGTTAGGACGTGATGCCCATATAATTATAACTTGTCATTAAACTGTTGTGTTGCAATCTCATATGTCAACTCTAGTGTTCCATTGTCCACCACTTTATTAAAGAGAGAGTGCATTTGTGAAACCATGAACCCCGGTCCATTTTTAATCATAAGAAACACCTTTCCAACAACTTTTACCACTTTTCCATTTTCTGCCATTATTAAATCCGAAAATACAAAAACACTTTTACATCTTGCATTCATATAAAAAACCCAAAAATATCATTTATCATTGCTACCACCATCCTTGCATATTTATTTACCACCATTGCATTTTATTTCTTGTTTGCATTGCATATTATCTTGATATCATTCTACACCTTGTGCTTGACAACCACTAGGTGAGGTTGAGGACCAAAACATTTACTTTGTTTTGTAGGTAACCAAAAGAAGGATAGGAAGATAAATCTTCACTACTGATTCCCCGAGAGTTCGATATTAAACCCTCGAGTCACCCTCGTGGGGAAAACACGTCTTCCACTTACTACACACTCTGCACTTGGAGTCTCAACCTAACCCATTTACTTTTCACGCAGGTAACCACGCGAAGGGCTCAAGTGTTTTCTGGCGCCGTTGTGGGGTAACTACGTGAAGGGCCATCAAGACTGTTTTCTGGCGCCGTTGCCGGGGAATCATTGCTGAAAGGTTTATCCAAGGATATCTCACCAAGTCAACTTCATCACCAACTTGTGCTAACACCTAAGCTTGGGGAGGTTGCACCTACGTGAGCATCATCTTATCCATCTTTACCTTCAAAGCAATTTATCTTGTTTTGTCATTGTCTTGCATTTGTTATTTCGGTTTGCATATTTATTTTCAGTTTTGCATAAAAAATTAAAAAACACATAAAAACTTGCTAAAATGGGAGAAAGAACTAAGTTGTGTGATTACACAAACACTCCAAATGATCAATTTATTGCTAGGCCCATTGCCACACCTAAGATAAATGCTGAGAGTTATGAAGTAAGTCCTAGTTTGTTGAACTTGATAACTAGGGAACAATTTGGCGGTAGTGCTATGGAGGATGCCTCTATGCATCTTCATGATTTTGTTGAAATATGTGACATGCAGAAATTTAAAAATGTGGAAAGTGATATTCTAAAACTGAAGTTATTTCCTTTCTCACTTAGAGGAAAAGCTAAAGAGTGGCTGCATTCATTACCTATTGATAGCATTAAAACTTGGGATGATTTAAAAGAAGCTTTCATTAAGAAATACTATCCTCCTGTTAAAATTTTGCAAAATAGAAACAACATTCTTTCTTTTAGGCAAAATGAAAATGAACATGTTGCTATGGCTTGGGATAGGATTAAACTTATGCTTAGAACTTGTCCATCACATGGGGTCAACGAATGGACCATATTACACTCTTTTTACAATGGTTAAATTACATGTCTAGAAATATCTTGATTCTGCTGCTGGAGGTGCTTTTATGGAAAAACTATAGTAGAAGCTAAGAACATATTGGAAAGCATTTTGCAAAACTATAGTCAATGGCATACTGATAGAGCACCTAATCCTTCTAAGAAAGTGAACTCCATAGAAGAAACAAATGATTTGTCATCTAAAATGGATACTATTCTTGCTTTCATTAATAAACAAAATATTGAAAATGTGCCTTTGCAAGAACTAGTTGGTAATAATCCTGAAAATATTGATGTCAACTTCATTAGGAACTATGGTAATAATGGGTATGGTAACAACAATTATAACTCTTATAATAAACCCCCATATGTGCCAAACAAATATACTACTAGTGGTAATGTTTCTAGTGATTTGGAAAACACCATTAGATCATTTATATCTACTCAAAAGGAGCTTAATAAGGAATTTATATCTAAGTTTGAAAAACAAGACTCTTTGTTTGAAAGGGTAGATCAGCTCACTAAGGAAGTTTCCTCATTAAAGAACACCATTATAGCTCAAAAACATGAGGAAACAATTAAATATTGTCAAGAGGTTATAAATAAATCTTGGGAACATATTCATGAGCAAGAGAGAATTGCTAAGGAAACTATTATGGTTGTGAAAGAGAAGAAAGTTGAGAAGTTAAAATGCTTAGTGAAGTCAAGGAACCATTGCTTGACTTAGAGAATTGTAGCTTGCATGAATTAATATCTATCTTACAAAAATTTGCAAGTGATCCTTCATTAATGTTAACCAAGCTGGTTTTGGTTCTTATATTGCTAATCATGTCTTGAAAGAAAAGATTGCTAGGTACAACCAAGAGGCTATGATACCACCTAAGCTTGGGGATGTATGGATTCCCAAAGTCCTAGTAACCATTGGAAAAGAGACACACCATGCTATACTTGATCTAGGATCTAGTGTCTCTGTTTTATCTAAAGAACTATATGAAGTACTTGAATTGAAAAATCTTGAAAAATGCTCTATTGAACTTGCACTTGCTGATGATTCCATTAAACATGCTTTAGGAAAAGTAAGTGATGTTTGGTAGAGTTACATATGACATTTGTGCCTGTTGATTTTCTAATCATGGATATGGGGAATAAAACCTCTAGTCCAATTATTCTTGGAAGACCTTTTCTTCGTACTACAGGTGCTATCATTGATTCAAAAGAAGGGAATGTGAAGTTTCAGTTTCCACACAAGAATGTATGGAACACTTCCCAAGGAAGAGGGCACATCATTCAAGCTCCCTCATGAGCTTCGTCCACAATAAACATCAAGTAAGAAGCCTAGCTATATGGCTATAAAAAAGCGCTTTACGGGAGGCAACCCGGTTGTTTTTATTTGTGATTTTCTTTGTGTCCTCTTGCTGTAACAAGAGACTTAGTGTTTAGTTTAGTTTCTGGAATTTTTAATAAAGTGCCAAGTTTTACTCATTTTGGTATGAAAAGTTGCTTATAGCGTTCGGAGATATTTATTCCTGCACGAATCTGTGCACGGTATGATTTTTAATTCTTATTCTGTAACTCCGAATGAGCTCATATTTAAACTGTAGTCAACTTTTCATCCTCTGTATGCATGAATTTTTTCGGAATTTTCGACAAAGTTAAGTAGGGTAAAAAATACGTTTCTGCTGCTGTTTTTCTGGACAGATTCTGTCCCATTTTGTTTGATGCATGCTTAGAACTTTTAACATGAATCTTTTTGATCCAATTGAGTTTATGAGTAGGCATACAACATTATACATGTTCTGGACATTCATATGAATTTTTGTCTAAGGATTATATGCAGCAAGAAATCTATTTGTTTATCACTACTAATGTACCCCACAGAAAAAGAAATGGGAGAAACGGTGTTTTGAAGTTTTTTCACAGGGATTAGAGGAGATGCACCAAGAGCTATCCAAGGATGGTGAAGACCATAAGCTTGGGGATGTGAAGACAACCCCACTGGACCTACACACTCTCGGTTTGCACACGTCTAACTTCTGTTTTTCGATCGAAACACTTTATCGCATAAACTTGGAGCGTCTTTTTGTTTGTTTAGTTAGATTTTTATTTTGTGAGACCACCACACTATCATTTATATATGAGAGAGCTACTGGAAATTTGGGTTGAATTATGTTGGATGCTATTATAAGATTGGGAAAAGGGATGTTGAAGTTAATTTTAAAAGATACATATAATTGCATGATTCATGAGCTTGTTAATGAGTAATAATTTGCAAATATTTTATCAAGAGCTATCTTTTATTCATGTTTTGATGCTAAATGTTATTCTACCTTGTTTTAACATGGATTAGTTAGTTCTATGGACACTCATGCATGCATTTAGATGGTCAACTTTCTCCCTCTTGCTAGCCCAAAAATTCCAACAAGCAAAAACTTGTTTCCAACACCTTCAACCAAAGTTTTTCCAGTGAGTCCACCATATCTACCTATTAGCTTTATGCTATTCCGAGTATGTTTATCATGATATTTGAGTTATCTATACCTCTGAATGAAAATGCTTATGTTGTTAATTGTTGTGGGAAAAGTTGGTTATATAGCTCTCGCGAACTTGATGCACACTTTACTTTCATTGCATAAATAAATATGACCCATTGTGATTAAAATTATGAAGTTGTGGACTTGAAAATGTCTTTGGTTGAGAGTTAGCCATATGTGCTGTCACATGGCAAGCTTTCAACATTGCACATCATCTCATTTAGTTGATATCATGTACTTTTGTTTATGGATGCTTACCATGGGTGAAATAAATGGGAAATGAAGTGAGTTTAAATGATTTGTATAAATGGTTAGAGAGACGCCTGGGCCGCTAATCTAAGCCATGCATCATTCATGGTGGAAATTTACTTACATGCTATGGTGAACCTTCTGTGATACACCTTACAATAAAAGCTATCCAATGGTAAATAAAAAGGGTGTTGAGATTGTTCATTATGTTTGGGTTGAATTACACACTCTCGGTTTGCACACGTCTAACTTCTGTTTTTCGATCGAAACACTTCATCGCATAAACTTGGAGCGTCTTTTTGTTTGTTTAGATTAGATTTTTATTTTGTGAGACCACCACACTATCATTTATATATGAGAGAGAGCTACTGGAAATTTGGGTTGAATTATGTTGGATGCTATTATAAGATTGGGAAAATGGATGTTGAAGTTAATTTTAAAAGATACATATAATTGCATGATTCATGAGCTTGTTAATGAATAATAATTTGCAAATACTTTATCAAGAGCTATCTTTTATTCATGTTTTGATGCTAAATGTTATTCTACCTTGTTTTAACATGGATTAGTTAGTTCTATGGACACTCATGCATGCATTTAGATGGTTAACTTTCTCCCTCTTGCTAGCCCCAAAAAAAATCCAACAAGCAAAAACTTGTTTCCAACACTTCAACCAAAGTTTTTCCAGTGAGTCCACCATATCTACCTATTAGCTTTATGCTATTCCGAGTATGTTTATCATGATATTTGAGTTATCAATACCTCTAAATGAAAATGCTTATGTTATTAATTGTTGTGGGAAAAGTTGGTTATATAGCTCTCGCGAACTTGATGCACACTTTACTTTTATTGCATAAATAAATATTACCCATTGTGATTAAAATTATGAAGTTGTGGACTTGAAAAATGTCTTTGGTTGAGAGTTAGCCCATATGTGCTATCACATGGCAAGCTTTCAACATTGCACATCATCTCATTTAGTTGATATCATGTACTTTTGTTTATGGATGCTTACCATGGGTGAAATAAATGGGGGAAATGAAGTGAGTTTAAATGAATTTGTATAAATGGTTAGAGAGACGCCTGGGCCGCTAATCTAAGCCATGCATCATTCATGGTGGAAATTTACTTACATGCTATGGTGAACCTTCTGTGATACACCTTACAATAAAAGGCTATCCAATGGTAAATAAAAAAGGGTGTTGAGATTGTTCATTATGTTTGGGTTGAATTACACACTCTCGGTTTGCACACGTCTAACTTCTGTTTTTCGATCGAAACACTTCATCGCATAAACTTGGAGCGTCTTTTTGTTTGTTTAGATTAGATTTTTATTTTGTGAGACCACCACACTATCATTTATATGAGAGAGAGCTACTGGAAATTTGGGTTGAATTATGTTGGATGCTATTATAAGATTGGGAAAATGGATGTTGAAGTTAATTTTAAAAGATACATATAATTGCATGATTCATGAGCTTGTTAATGAATAATAATTTGCAAATACTTTATCAAGAGCTATCTTTTATTCATGTTTTGATGCTAAATGTTATTCTACCTTGTTTTAACATGGATTAGTTAGTTCTATGGACACTCATGCATGCATTTAGATGGTTAACTTTCTCCCTCTTGCTAGCCCAAAAAATCCAACAAGCAAAAACTTGTTTCCAACACTTCAACCAAAGTTTTTCCAGTGAGTCCACCATATCTACCTATTAGCTTTATGCTATTCCGAGTATGTTTATCATGATATTTGAGTTATCAATACCTCTAAATGAAAATGCTTATGTTATTAATTGTTGTGGGAAAAGTTGGTTATATAGCTCTCGCGAACTTGATGCACACTTTACTTTTATTGCATAAATAAATATTACCCATTGTGATTAAAATTATGAAGTTGTGGACTTGAAAAATGTCTTTGGTTGAGAGTTAGCCCATATGTGCTATCACATGGCAAGCTTTCAACATTGCACATCATCTCATTTAGTTGATATCATGTACTTTTGTTTATGGATGCTTACCATGGGTGAAATAAATGGGGGAAATGAAGTGAGTTTAAATGAATTTGTATAAATGGTTAGAGAGACGCCTGGGCCGCTAATCTAAGCCATGCATCATTCATGGTGGAAATTTACTTACATGCTATGGTGAACCTTCTGTGATACACCTTACAATAAAAGGCTATCCAATGGTAAATAAAAAAGGGTGTTGAGATTGTTCATTATGTTTGTTTGTCTTGTCTTTTTGATATGGGCTTGTTCCATATCCTAGGACAAGAGGTACCCAGTTGACGCTCTTAATGATACTGTTATTACTTACAATGATATTTAACTTGAACTTGCTTTGTTTTCTAAAGTTGAGTAACACATGGAGTAGGTACTTGTATTTAAGGGGCATGAGACTTTCAACCTGTACTTTGTCAAGCACACTACTCTTATTGCTTTCACTTTAAACTTAATCATTCAAGATGCTATGA
The DNA here is from genome assembly GCA_947311845.1 of Poa pratensis. Lineage (NCBI taxonomy): Eukaryota > Viridiplantae > Streptophyta > Magnoliopsida > Poales > Poaceae > Poa > Poa pratensis. The sequence goes on from CAMZMU010000110.1 coordinate 13,110,070, forward strand.
TAGGGGAATGAGAGCTTGACACCAAGGATTACCATATTACAATCATTGACTTAATTAGAGAAGTTCAGAAGTTAGATGAAATTTATTCATGCTTTACCTCTACTCATATATATCTCTTTCCAAAGTGTCCACCTTTTATATTCAGATTTTCACCAATACTCTATGACCATTGTAGGATGTTCTTACTTATTATTATGCATACATGTGGTCCATAGTACTTCTTCTCTTATGTTACACTTTGTGAATTATCATTGAACATCCTTGCATTGAATACTTGATATCACTTCATAAACTATCTTGCATATTGCTACTCCTTTTAAGAATGAATCATTTTACTCTATGTAGCAATAGTAATCATCTTTGATATCCATTGATAGTATTAAAATTTCAAAGTCCATGTTAGTTTTATCACCTTCATACTCGAGGACGAGTATAGGTTAAGCTTGGGGATGTTGATGCATGTAAAATGCATACATGAACTTTGCATTAATTTTACTTATATTCCAGTCATATTTGCATCATATAAGGGTTATATCACTGTTTTATAATGATTTTGGGAATATTTGATATGTTTCCTTTTTTTATGGAATTAACCCTGCGTAGGCAGAAAACTCTATTTCTTTCCTTTAATGTTTCAGGGACCCAAACGACGTCCAAATAACCTGGAAATTTACGAGCATCATTTTTTGGAAGGAAGAAGACTTGTGGGCGAAGGAAGCGAACAAACTAAGCCACGAGGGCCAAAAGGGGTGGGCCCACGCGGCCCTGTACCTGGCCGCGTGGGACCCCTCCAAATGGGCCTCGGAGCTTCGCTGCCGTCGATCTTTCCTCCACCGACTCCGTTTTGACCTAAAAACGCCTATAAAAATTATCCCCCGACGTTCTCTGGAAGGAGCGCCACAGAAACACAGAAACACCGAAACAGAGACCTGGAGCTGTAGATTGGAGGGGGAAAACTCCGGCGGGGCGCTGCCGGCGTGGTCTCCATCTTCTCCAACGACTTCTCCACCGTCTCCATGATGAAGAGGGAGTAGTCCACCTCTGGACTACATGTTTGTGGAAGTAACTTATGTATCTCTCTCTCTCTCGAGCTTCACTAATTAGTACCGTATGAGCTGCTGAACATGATTACGGTCATCTATGTAATACCTTTGTGGTGGATCTTTTATGAGTTAATATATGTTTGAGATTGCAATGGTTTTGTTTCAGTTATGAAAGTAGATGCATATTATGTACCGCGTTCTTATTTACTTGTCATGATCAAGCATGTTTATGAGAGCGTGTGAGGGGGAACGTGTGAATTAGTTGGAGTAACGGGGGGTGGCTAGTGCAGTGAACGTGAGAGAAAGTTCTGCGATCCACTTGGGTGTTTTACCTTACTTTGTTACCTCACTAGGGATAAAAATAAATACCATGCTACCGGAGATGTGGGTGTGACCATTGCCACTACTCCATGACTAGATCTAGCATGTTCTTATTTTAACTTCATGTCATGATACTTATTGCTATACTCTGAGTTATCTTAATTACCGAGGTGTTATGATTTAGTTCGCATCTTGGTGGAGTATAAGAGAGACTAATAACCAAAAGGTCTCTATGTTAGGACGTGATGCCCATATAATTATAACTTGTCATTAAACTGTTGTTTGCAATCTCATATGTCAACTCTAGTGTTCCATTGTCCACCACGTTATTAAAGAGAGAGTGCATTTGTGAAACCATGAACCCTGGTTCATTTTTAATCATAAGAAACACCTTTCCAACAACTTTTACCACTTTTCCATTTTCTGCCATTATTAAATCCGAAAATACAAAAACACTTTACATCTTGCATTCATTATAAAAAAACCCAAAAATATCATTTATCATTGCTACCACCATCCTTGCATATTTATTTACCACCATTGCATGTTTATTTCTTGTTTGCATTGCATATTATCTTGATATCATTCTAACACCTTGTGCTTAACAACCACTAGGTGAGGTTGAGGACCAAAACATTTACTTTGTTTTGTAGGTAACCAAAAGAAGGATAGGAAGATAAATCTTCACTACTGATTCCCGAGAGTTCGATATTAAACCCTCGAGTCATCCTCGTGGGGAAAACACGTCTTTCACTTACTACACACTCTGCACTTGGAGTCTCAACCTAACCCATTTACTTTTCACGCAGGTTACCACGCGAAGGGCTAGCAAGTGTTTTCTGGCGCCATTGTGAGGTAACTACGTGAAGGGACACCAATCATTCGCCTCGACCACTTCCTTCGGATACCCGAAAGGGACACCTTTATTGTCACGCTAGATAAGACATGATGTTTGATGCAATCAAAGTACTTCCAGAAGCAGCGATTAAATATGATCTCACGGTTAAAGTTATGAACACTACGTTTCTATATATCTTGGGTGTGTGTCCATCCCATCATTCACCTAATGACATGACTCCATTGTCAATTGACATAGATGTCCATGATCAGGAAACCTTGATCATCGGTTGCCCAATGGACTAGTTAAGAGGCTACTAGGGACCTGGTTGTTTACATACCACACATGCATTAATGTTTCCGCCTAATACAGTTATAGCATGGTACAAAACTTATTATGGACAATTGAGATATGACAAATAAAATATCCTTATTAATTGCCTCTAGGGCATATCTCCTATAGTCTTCAACTTGCACTGGAGTACAATTTAATCTAGTTTACAACTTGGTAAAAGCTTAACACCTATAGCAATATGGTGCATGCTTGTCTCGTGGAAGAGGAATTTAGTCAACAAATCTCCCACATTGAGATCTGTATGTGCTTTGCAACACTTCTATGTCACCTAGTTTGACATCATCCCGTATCTTATGGTAACGGTGAAATATATGTTTGGTGATGGAGTGAGACTCAAAACTTCGCGTAGCATGGGCCTTAAAAGTCTAAGAGATCCATTAAGGGAAGCCATGCATGCTCGGAAAAACCGCTCAGTCCAATCACACTTGCTACTTCTGAAGTGGCCATATATTCCTATACCTATGTAGATTATGTGACAGTGCATTCATATGCAACTTTGCAAGCTAACCATGTCTTTCTTCAAAACAAAGGACTTCTCTTGTATGAGATTTCTAGTCGTATGGTTCGTAGTATTTTGCCTCGAAAAAAAAACAAATCCACAGTTTTGCTAGGTGAACAGTGCCGGGTTTCAAAATTTTGAAAACTTTGCCAGATTTGTCTTTTTTTGCCCACGACGAAATATAACGGAATTTCCATTAAGATTTTGTGCAGCGATAGATCTCAACAATATCTCCACCCATTATTTTTGTTTCGAAGTTTTTGGAAACAAAAAGGTGCAGATTTCAAAAACAATTAAAAACGAGAGCCATATAGCTCGGGTTACGTTTGGGGTTTTCGTTATTCATGAGGCCTGCGCTCGTCCCAGCATAAGTGGTAGCTTCATGAGCACGGCGAAGGTGACCGCATGACCTCCGCATTTGCTACATGTAGTTTCTTACTTTTGGAATAAGCTCTCTCGGCAAATGAAGGTTACGGGTCTCTGTCGTAATTGTGGACAAGAACGTGAGGATGTTGCTCATGCACTTTATCGCTGCCCACATGCCAGGGCCCTCTGGGAAGCAATGTCGCGGGTATGGTCGATCCCGATGAACACGAAGTTGCTGCAACCTCGCCGAGCCTGGCTTGAGGACCTGTTATTATCTGTCCCCGATGCCGTTTGCGGGCGTGGCATGCTAGGAACGAAGTCACACATGATAAACCCCTCCCATCTATTGAGGGCTCCCGCGCGCAGATTCTTGTGCAGCTATGTCCAGTCTTTGGAAAATATTCAGAAGCTACCCGTGGAAACCATACTGAAAGGCAAGAACTGTGCTGGCGTGCCGGACGTGCAAGTCGTGACGTCGCTGATGCCACCTCCTGTAACACAGCCGCGATGGGAGAAGCCTGAACATGGATCGGTCAAGGTCAATGTGGATGGGTCTTATAACATGGAGGAGGACAGCACAGTGGGGAGCTGGTATGATTGTGCGTGACTCGCTTGGTGCCATTGTACTGGCAGCCTGCCGCTCCTTGAGGTTGTGCGCGTCAGCTCTTGAAATGGAGGTGTGCGCGTCAGCTCTTGAAATGGAGGTGTGCGCTCGTATGGAAGGTCTCGCACCTGCCAGGAAGATATCATTGTTGAGACGGACAACGCTGAGGTTGTTCGACTTGTGTCCAGCACGGCGAGAGACGGGTCCATCCTAGCTCATCTTGTATCACCCTGATGTCAGACCGAAATGTTATGGTGCGCAAAATTACTCGCAGCCAGAATGAGGCAAGTGATCGATGCTCTGGCTAAGTTTGGTAGAACGTCAGATACAGATAGTACTGGTGTCTCGTTAGAAGCTGGGCCGGATTTCATCCTTCGGGATTCTAATGCTTCTATCTAAGTAATACAATTCCTTTTCCACGGAAAAAAATAAAATTAATGGTGGCTACACAAATAAATAAAAATTGTTGTACCATATCCGTGCAACCTTCTCAAACCAATAGGGAAGGATGCCTTGCAGTATTCGTGGCACGACGAGGAAGAAAATGCATTGTTGTGTTATACCCTTTAGAATGGACAGGATGTAGGGACACAAGATGAATTTGAAGCGCCACCGAAGCCATTGGACATAGAAGAAAAATAAGCACCGTCAAAGCACCGCGAGACATTTATTAAGATTATTTACCACCGCAAAAGTTTACTCTTTAAGTTCTCATGTGCGCCTATTACGAACCATGCTATTTTAATACCAAGTAAAGAACATGCGCATGTTGGTAGCTGATCGCTAATAGTACATAAACAAGAAAAACATATTTGAAGAAGAAAAGCCAAAAAAAAAAAGACCTAGGTTAAAATAGAGCATGTCATTTTTTTTTGCGGGGGAAAAAGAACATGTCATTGAAGTGAAGGTGTTTCATCGACTCTTAAGACTTTATATTATTCCCGCAACTAAGATAAACAAGGCGTATACTCTAGAATTTTCTATTTATGCTGACCTCTTAAAATAAACAAAAATAAACTCTCTCTATATACCTCTATATAGATATGTGTTAAAAAAATGCGCTTTAGAGCTCTCTGTCAAATTATTTAAAGATACTAAAATGGACCTAAATACAAGCATATACACTATGATTTATCCGAGTGCCAAAAATTAATATGTATGTATACAATTTTGCTCATTTTCTCTTCTTGGATATAGAGATGATTGATTGAACACAAATGTTCAATAATAAATAGTGCTAAAAAATTGGAAATATCCAGTATTGCTGCAATATAATGTTAATATATTTGGAGTATAGCAAATGAATAATGCTAAAATTGTATAATAAGTAATATTGCACCATAAATAATTTGGTACCATATCAAAGTGGTAATTTTTAATTAAGTGTAATAGAAAACTATAGTTTAAATACACAAGTTGTTTGTGTCTGAACCTCACAATCGTGAGAACTACGAGTTAAACCGAATTGGAAACTGGCAATAAAGGAGCACATCCCTAATTCTATCACCATAAAGACTTCTTCATCCATGTTTTCTCTATATATCTCTCTGTTATGAGCTGAAAGGGACGTGGCCACGCTAAAATAACAGAGGCTCTGCCTTTTGCATTAGAGGGGAAAGAAAAAAATAACAGCTACAAAACCACAACACCAACTTAGCCAACAAGTGACAGCCTGTCTACTCTATGGCACAACGGACAATCAATAACCTAGGTCCACCACCTGAATCTTGTCTCTAATGACAACAACTAAACCATCGACCGGAAAAATTGCCCTAAAAATGTGACACGCTAAAATTCTGGTTTGCCCGGGGATCCAAAAATCTCAGGATCGGCTCTGCAATTAGAGTTGCACAGCGGCACCCAATCCGGCTCGCTCCGCTCCATATTTAGATTTATAAAGTTTAATTGTAATTTGATTCTAGTGGATCAGTTTCATTAGTTCGGATTTTGAGATAATTAGCTAGCGCATAAATTCAATATGGTATGAAAGTTAAGAGGTCTCAAATTTAAGACACTGTTCTCGCAGTATTAAAAAATAGAAAAGACTGCGACCTGCACCGAACCCATGCTAAGAACTAAAATAACCTATACGTGAGGGGACCATTCAAATATAAATATACTGCCTAGACTCGTTCTATCAATTCAGACTTTTATGATAATTGGCTAGCGTATAAATTCAATATACATCTCTGACAAAATCTACAAAACCATCTCCGTCACTACTCAGTCACAAATGCTTGCAGGCTTGCAGCCTTGCAGGTTGGCACATTAATCTGCAGATAAGAGCTGGGTAAGAAAGGTTGGCACATTAATCTGTAGGTTGTCACATTAATCTGCAATGTTTGGAGCATCTTGAAGGCAGTTTTTCGATGCAAGAGCTTAAGCAGGTTATTGATGACCTACATGGGGAAAAGGCATCGGGACCGGATGGTTTTATTGGGGCTTTCTATAAGAAGTGTTGGTTTCTGTTGAAGGATGATTTGCTAGCAGCACTAAATCAGTTACACGGTTTAAAAGGAAGGCACTGGAATCTTCTGAACTGTGCAAACATTGTACTTTTGCCAAAGAAAGATGAACCTGTTGATGCCAAAGATTACCGTCCTGCGAGTTTGATGCACAGTGTTGCCAAAATCATGTGTAAGCTGTTGGTATCTCGGTTGGCCCCAGAGAGCTGGATGGACTTGTGTCGAGGGCACAGAGTGCTTTCATCAAGGGGCGTTCAATCCATGAGAATTTTCTATATGTTAAGAATGTACTCAAAGATACCCATGTGAAGAAAATGCCTATGCTCTTCCTGAAGATTGATATTGCCAAAGCTTTTGACTCAGTAAATTGGGGGTTTCTTTTAAAAGTGTTGCAAAAGATGGGGTTTGGACCGAGATGGAGGAACCTTGTTTCGCTGGTGCTTGCTTCCTCTTCTTCGCGTCTACTGCTAAACGGTGTTCCGGGAAGGGCTTTCTTCCACAGGAGGGGATTGAGGCAGGGGGACCCTCTTTCCCCAATGTTGTTCATCCTCATGCTCGAACCGCTACAGAGGCTGCTGCAGATTGCCACGGATCAACAAATTCTTTCACCTCTGAAGCTAAGGGCGGCTAGGCTACGGGCAAGTTTCTACGCTGATGATGTTGCACTTCTTGTAAACCCTTGCAAACAAGATATTCTGGCGGTGCAGCACATTTTGAGTCTTTTTGGGGATGCCTCTGGGCTCAGAACTAGTTTTGAAAAATGTGTTGCATACCCAATTGCTTGTGCTGATATGAATTTAGAGGAGATCCTGCTGGGTTTTGGTGGTTCCAGAGGGACTCTTCCGTGCCGTTATCTGGGTTTACCTCTTAGTCTCAAAAGGCCCAGGAGGGTTGAGGTGCAGCCTCTGTTTGACAGAGTGTTTGGCAAGCTGAAAGGGTGGAAGGGCATATTGTTGAGCAGAAAAGGAAGACTAGAGCTCATCAACTCCATTATCACTGCTACCGCAACTTATTTCCTAACACTTTTTCCAGCGGATAGTTGGTTGTAAATTTTTTTTGGATAAAATTAGGCACAGTTTCCTCTGGCTGCTGATGAAGAGGCAAAAGGGGGTAAGTGTTTGGTAAACTGGAAGAGGATTTGTGCACCAAAAGCTTACGGTGGGCTTGGTATTAAGGACCTTCAAGCTTTCAGTAGGGCTTTGAGGTTAAGATGGAACTGGCTGCGCTGGGAAGAGGACGATAGACCGTGGAAGGGATGCCCACCCCTTGTGATGCGGTTGACCATGCACTTTTTGCTGCCTGCACTTCTATCGTTGTTGGCAATGGTGATAAGACAAAATTCTGGAAGGACGCTTGGTTAGATGGCTCTGCTCCAAGCCAGCTCGCCCCGACCATTTTTCCGCTTGCTCGCCGGAAAAACCTCTCTGTCAGAGAAGCTTTGTCAGAGGACATATGGATGAAAGGGTTGCAACGTATTAATTCTGAAGAGCAGCTGGTCCAGTTTGTGCAACTTTGGGAGAAGCTTCAGCAAGTGCAGTTGTTGGATCGCCCTGATACAATACACGTTGGAACCTCACGGCTGATGGAAAGTATTCGGCAAAATCTGCATATTTTGCTCAGTTCTATGGGCTACAAATTGAACCTTCTTTGGAGAAAGTGTGGAGGATCAGAGCGGAAGGCAAAACAATTTTTTTCCTTTGCCTACTGCTGCAGAATCGTAACTGGACAGCTGATAGGTTGCAGGCGAGAGGATGGACTCATGATGACAAGTGCAGTCTTTGTGGTTTGGTGCTTGAAACGGTTGTGCATCTAGCCTTCTTGTGCCCTTTTGCTCGTGAGGTTTGGAGCTGTTTCAGTGACTCCTTCCCTCTAGAAGTGCAGCGCGCTGCGAATGCCACAACAATCTCCGGATGGTGGATGGAGCTGTCATGCGGGAAACTTGACAGCAGCAAGAAGCAGAGTATTGCCCTCTCGGTGTATGTACTTTGGCATATCTGGAAGGAGAGAGGGAGAAGGATTTTTCAGCACCAAGAGTTGCCGCCGTCGGCGGTTGCAGGTTTAGTCCGTGCTGATCTCGATCTGCTAGAGTTGGCTCATCGTGTGAGATAGTGTTCTTGTTGTTAGAGTTGTTACGTTTATGGGTGTTGTTGGGTGCGGTTCTTTGAACTGTTGTTGTACTCAGTGGCGGAGCTTGGGCCATACATTTGGGGGGGGGGGGGGGGGGGCAAATGGGCTGAGAGGGTCAAAATAGCAAGGTTTTGGGCTAGATTGGGGGGGGGGGGGGGCAAGTGGGCCAAAAACTAGTGGATCCTTCACGAATTTTCAATGGGCTGGGGGGGGGGGGGGGGGGGGGGGGGGGGGGCGGCGGCCCATTTGGCCTCCATGAAGCTCCGCTGTGGTTGTACTTCTCCTTCTTCTAATAATGAATAAGTAGAGCTCCTACTGGTTGACGTCAAAAAAAAAGTAGTCATTTGGGAATATGAACAAACTTGACATAGTGAATTTGCCTCAAGAGTATGATGCTAGCTAAGAAAAAGTATCAAATATTAAAAAAATGAAAGATAAGCAACCCCAGCACTCACCGCTAACCAATGTCCACAGGGCATTTCATTATTCTATCTTCACGACTACAACGACAGTAGAAACTCAAAGTCGTACAAATCTTTACATGGCAGGCTCAGGGCATTCTCTGAGGACGAGCCAGAGCGCACATAAGCATGCATGGCTACTGATAGTAGATACTACTGTGAAACTGGCTGTGGTCAAGAAGAAGAGCTGGAGGAATCGAACATGGAGACCCTCCGGCGCTTGCTTGTGATCAGGAGCGAGTCCCTCGGCGCGAACTCGAAGGCGGCGGCGGAGCTGACGACCCTGTCGAGTACGGACTCGAGCGCCTGACGGACCGACGCCGTGGTCACGCTGCCCTCTCGCGCCATGAGGACCGTGAGCCCGACGCGCCCGCCCAGCGTGGTGACCTCCGACCCGACGACCTCGGCGTGAGCGGCTGCAGCGCGCGCCTGACGTCCGCGAAGAGGTCCGTGCAGCCGTCAGCACAGCTGAGCGTCGCCTTGACGAGGAGGACACCGGCGTTGTGGTGGGGGTTGGCGGATGCCTGTTGGACGACCTCGACGGTGACCTCGTCGGCGCCGGACGGGACGGGGCAGTGCCTGCCGACCCGCGCCGCCTCGGTCTTGAGCTTCTTGACGCGGTTTATCACCTCCGCCAGCAGCGCCGCCTTGTCCATCTGCAAAAGCCAATCCAGAGATCAATCACGTTTTCCGGTGCCTGCCTTGGCTGTCTGGTTCGCGAACGTAACTATAAGTGCAATGATGCAGAACGACTAGTAGTACTCGAGTAGCACGGACAGGACGTTGACACGCCAGGTATCCACGGGTTCAGTTGCAAATCCTAATTCCGCCCGTCTCCACTCCTCATCCCCGCGGCGCCGCCAACACAATCTCGAGCCATGTCTGGCTCCGCGCCGCTCGTGCTGAGCTGCGCCGTGCGCACGGAGGATCAATACCAATTCCACTTGGGCCTAGACGACGCACCCAAGCCGCCGTCGCGCTCGCGCCCCCTGAGCATTGTAAGCAGGCGGACGATCGGGGTCTACCCCTCGTACGACCCCGACAAGGCGCTGAGAGCCCTGCACTTTGATACGCATCTCGCAGATGCCCCAGCATTGTCCCACCTGACGGTGCGAGGAGAAAGCGCACGTTACATGGTCATCCATGGCGTCGACAGCAACGTTATCGTTCTCGGTTCGTGCTTCCCAACATACGATTCCCAGTCTACCTCGTCTACGACGCTGTCGAGCAGTCCATCACCATGATTACCGCCCTTCCTTGGTCCCTGATTCCGGGGAACAATCCAGCTCCTGAGCTTTGTTGACTGCTCGATTAAGGTATGGAGCCTCTCACCAGACGACAGCATGAAAAGATGGACCAGGTGCTCCCTCTCCCTAGGCAGCCTCGCCGAGCAAGATGAGTTCAAGAAGGCAGGCCTGCCGACCGACATGGTGCCGATGTACCCCAGCCTGAACGCGGAGGAAGAGGACGTGTTGTCTACTTCATGCTGGGTGAGTATAAAAAATGCTGCTATGTGCACAAGCGCTCTAAGACCAAGTGCAACGGGTATATCCCCACTGCCAAAAATTCCATGTACCACCTCTCTGTTGACATGCGCCGTGGGTGTTCTCCGGGCCTCTGCGCGCCTCCCTGACCCCATGTCGCCTTCTGTGAGCTTAGCTAGTACCTCTGTGGTGCCTTCGTCAATGATTCAGAGAGGATCAAGAGCGAGGCTTGGAAAGACGATAATGGACAAAAAGGACAAGCGCCGTCGTGGTGATGGTAATCGTAAATTCGTAAGTAAGGAGACTGATGTGCTTTCAGCCAGTGAAGTTCGATAGCAGGCACCTTGAAGGAAGATTGCCCTGACATATGTAAAACATATTTAATTTACATATGGCTTACATTATTTGCTACTCAATGCCAATTGGGTTTGCTAGTTTGAATGTGTGATTTGCTGCTAGACATGATATGCCGTCCTGTTGTCTGAGGTTGAAACTTTAATTGGTTACTATGTCTTCCTTATTATACATTGTGTGTTATACATCGTGTGCTTCAGGTTTGTCTTCACTATTTTGCTTGAACTGAAATTTATGTCCATTACCTTTTATGTGTACAATCAAATCACATGAAACTGGTCCAGGAGGCATCGTATTGGGTTACATGGTTGAAGTGATCCGTTTTAGCGAGGAATTCCGTCGATGCCAAGGTAATTCGGCACGCCTCTTCTGATTCAGTTCTCTAGTTAGTTAGTACAATAAAAAGAAGAAAAAAATTGCAATGTCCAAAATACATCCTAGTCTAAACTGTGTTCACATGCACCTTGCATTGTGAGGATATATCTACGCGATTTTTCTAGCGGCGCCGGTGGTTACCGGTCAAGGATCGACCGTTCACTGGGCGCTCGCGTTTCGGGCCGTGGGGCCTGGTATTTTTCATTCCTATTGGGTATTTCCTTCTTGCATGTAGCATACGTATCGATTAAATGCCCGGCCCACTCGATTCCATAATATCAGGGCGCTGCCCACCTACCCTCGTCTCTCTCTACAACACCTCCCCTCCTCTTCTTGCATCTCGATCCAGAAAAGGCGGCGCCACTGTGGCCGGAGTGCTCGAGTTTGGGCGTTCATACGGCGCTGCGTTCCAGCCACGAGGCAGCGGCGGCGCTGCAGCACACGTACGATGAGATGCTGTGTCGACTGACGACGAGGTGGCGTCCGGAACGCGGTGAGGATGCAGGCCTATGACCGGATCAACGACGCGGCTGCGGGCATGCGGAAGGGCGAGGCGAGACGGAGGCAGTGGCGCCGATACAGGCGAGGTTGGCGACCTGCTAAATAGGGAGTTTGGGTGAAAATGTTCGTCTGATTTTTGATCCTCTCGCCTGAATCTGTTTGTCTGCTTTTGAAGCTCTAACAGCATGAATTTGTTCATCTATTGTCGGGGCCCTCTCTGCCCTTTCTTTTTCCTGACGTTTTTGTGTGTGTAATGTTGTCCTGATACATGGATTTGTGGTTTAGTGCTCGCCTCTAGTGCATCTAATTGGTAGGTAGCAGCAATATAACGATTGCATCTGTAGGAAGCAGTAATTTTGGTTGGGTTGATTTAAATTAGCTAACATGGATATGCTTGTTATGCCATATATGAATCGAAAAAAAAGGAATTTTTGCATATTTCAATATTATATGTCATAGTTTGTTGATATAATGTTGATATTAATAATAAAAAATTGATTTCTAAAAAGGTATCCGGATCATATTTGATATGACACAAATTTAGTAAATGTGTGTAATATATGTCATATTTCTGTGATACCAAGATGTTACGGAAGCCATTTTTGATGAATATCTTGTTCGATTTGCAAATGTATGCAATATATGCCATATTGTTTTGATACCAAGATGTTACGAGACCTAACTTGACAAAATCTTCGTTCTATTTGAGTGGCTCGCAATATTTTGATACATTACCTGAAACGAACTGAAACTATTTGGAAAAAATGAGATACAATATGTGTGAATAACATGTAGGTCATAGTTTGTTGATATAATGCTGGTGTGCATAACCGAAATAATTGGTTCATATTTGGTATAACACAATTTTTTTGTAAATGTATAATATATGTGATATTTCTTTGATACGAAGATGTTATTGTACCAGACTTGACAAATATCTTGTTCGTTTTATTGGAATTACCTCAAAAAATTCTTCTAAAAATTAAATGAAACAATAAAAAACATAATTTAAATATATGTCAAAAATAAATGAACGGGGGGACTTGAACTTGCCACTCGGTGCGTGGGCTGATCGACCTCGGTGACTTTGTGGCAACTGTAGGAAAGAATGGGCAAAGAGCTAGGACGATGGGAGGAGTTATTGCTGCCATAGACCCACCCAATCATGTTGATGGTCCCCATGTGAAATACGCAACGCAGTAAAAGGCTGAAAGAACCGAATACAATTGAATGTGGGTCCAGGTATAACCATACAACCACTCGTGGCTTAGTTTGATTGGTTGGAGGGACACCGGTAGACACGGCTCTGCTAGAAAGTAGTTTTCGATATATCTACTGCTACCACCCCTTAGGTGTTAACGTGCTACCAATTAAAACAAAAGTTAATTTTAAATGTTTCAAAAAGTTCTAGAAAAAGTATTAAATGTTCACAAGAATGTTAAAATTAGGTCCACTTGCCTAGGACTTGATCTTGCTATCAATCCATAACGATCAAAGTCGAATCGTGAGCCTATTAATGAAGCAAATTTAATGAAACGACAACGGGTACTGTATAGAAGGGGCCATAAACGCTCGCCGGCGCGGGTTCCGCCAGGACGCATCCAAATCTACAGCAAAAGGTGCAGAACTGACAAGCCGTGCAATTACATACTAGACATAGGACTCCACGTAATATTTCTAGCCGGTTTCGCCTAATATACGGTGAACCAATCCTAAAGGGGTTAATAGTTATTAGCTCTTGGTTTTTTCACCAAGTTTTGTGAAATTCTCGCGTTGCAACAGGTTTGAAACGCGCATGTAAAAAAAAAGCTTTGAAACTCGAACCAAAAGGTACAGAATTAGCAACAAGCCAACAAGGAGAAAAAAGAGCACTGACCTTGTCGGTGCACGGGACCATGCACCTGAGCGTGGCGAGGTGCACGTTGATCCTCTCCCTCCGCCGCCGCTCCGCCTCGCTGTGGCTCCTCAGGGCCGTCGCCGCCTTCTCCTCCCGCCCGCCTCCCCCCTTCCTCTTCGGCACGTCCTCTGTGACGTCATTGGCCGCGTTCAGCTGCCTCGTGCCGCCGTCCAACAGGACAGACGACGTCGACGCTCCCAGCTGCTGGCCCAAGCCATGATCATGACCGTGCCCGCCACCAAATCCCCCGTAGAACCCCTCGTAGAGCCCCGCGGCGTCGCTGAAGGGACCAGAGTTCATGTCGTCGTCTCAGAAGAGAAGGCTACCACGATCAAGACGATGGTCCAGACTCCAGAAGCCACAAAGGACTTACGATCAAGCCATCATGATGAAGTGCCAGCCAGGGGTTGAAGTATGGGGTTTCTTGAACTGCAACGGGGAAGAAATTTCCAGCAGAGACCAGAGGAGTTTATCGACAAGGATTTACAGGCACAAGGGCCAGCAACGGAGCACCTGTTTGTTCTCCGAAATGTCACAGATCTCGTGACAAGAGAGGAGCAAGCTCCAGAGCCCAAAGTCCCCCAAACACCTCCGTGTTTCCCAAGAGAAGCAAGCAAGCGCAGACAACGGAAGCCAACAGGAAGGAAACAACAAGCAGCAGCGAGACCCAAGCCCTGGTTTCCAGGGACACGGTCCAGACAGTCCAAAGCCCTTCTTCCAAGATCGATCGCCTCGGAAATGGCGATACCCTAAGGAACAGAAGCTTCCAACAGGATCACAGGAAAAGCAGAGCCATGTCGGTGAAGCAGCAGGAGGACAGGATCGGAAGCACAGGAAGGAGCTAGCTTGCTCCCTCTGACTGTTCACGAACACAAACGGAAAGAGGTAAATCGAGAAATCGAGGAAGAAGAGAGAGGTTTGGAGCTAAAGACAACGGAGACCGACACAGCTCAGGTGCCCGGAGGACGATTTGGAGGGCAGGACCATGAGGGGAGCTCAATGCGCCGTAGCTTCCTTTGCTCGGATTCCGTCTTGCTTCCACCAGCATCGGTTCTTCGCGTGTCCCCGTGCGCCTCCATTGCCGCCATCAGTGAGCTTCTGCTCGAGAGCTAAGCACAGCTAACCCCTCTGCTCTATGAACGGGATCATCTTCTGTGTTTCCTTTTTGTTTCGTGGCGATTGGCCTTTTGGTTTTGTTGCTCCCTTCTTCAGAAAATTCTGTGAGAAGAGAAGGCAAGAGCAGGAATGTTGTAGAGCTTGGAGGAGGAAGAACTCTCTCCTTCAAGGATCTTTTTTCAGCAAGGATTGGGAGGGAATGAGAATATGTAGCTTATCATGTATTCATGTGTACATGTTTGATTCACGGATGTGTTACTTCATTTTACACGGAGGATAAGGACATGTGCCGATTCTACGGTTGCTTGTTGGATTTGTTTTTTGTTTGCTTACCTGCCTCTTTGGCTGGATATAATTTTCTTGTCCCGACTCCAGACGGCGCCGCAAGATTTCTTCATGCACAGTAGATATCAGCCATGTAATACTTCGCTTTTATCAAAAGAACAGTAGTTTCTTACATGTCTAAGCATGACTTTTGCCACCAAATTTTGCATCAGCCAGAATCAGTGAGTATAGTTGGAAAGTGAATATTCAGTGGCAGTGCCACAATGATCGTTTAACTCCGTAGAGCACAAGAGCATCACATCCTCTGCTCGACTGTACTTTAGTAGGAGTATGTGTTAACTCGTTCTCTCAAAATTGTTCTCTTAAGGAGAGATAGCATAATTAGCATAGATTAGGGTTGTGATGTCACCGATGAGACAAGTGGTGCGTTAAGCTACACACGTCGGTTTGCAGTGCAATATATAGCTCATTTCCTTATGTATATCTTGTAGATGTTTATTCTCCATTTGCCCAACTTATTTTTTTTAGATAAAGAGTGTTTATTAATATCGAGAAGATACAACATGCACCCAGCCTCTGCAACAACGTAATAACCGAAGTCATTACGGATGCACACAGCCAAAAGACAATAAGAAGAAGAAATAAAAAGAAAAGTCCCGCTAAAGAGTTACAGTCATTGCAGCAGCCGCGCAACCACCACCAAAACAACACCTGATGTCCAAATCTTCAAAAGCATCGCCTTCAAGAAGAACAGTGCCAGGCACAACCAATTAAGGCCAGACCTTGGGTTTTCACCCTGAAGATAATCCTCGCTCTCAAAACAATGTCTTCAACAAGACCACTGTCAGGCACAACCAATTAAGGCCAGACCTTGGATTTTCACCCTGAAAGGTAGGACGTTGGGCTTCACGTATGTTGTCGCCCCCACTTACATGCCGCTGCTCCAAGTCATGAAACACCAAGCCAATTCCTCATCAGCACAAAGAATCAAACCACCATTGCCAGTCCTCATAACTCGCCTTCCATGTCATTCTCCGCCAGCACCATGGAACGAGAAAGCGTGCTCCATGATATTAACAGCCAGCAGAGTTTCAAAGCGCTCCCTCTGAAACCAAACGGTCAGATAAAACATGGGCGCGTCCGACTGAATACCACCCGATCCAGCAATCTCCAGGCATGAAACGCCCAATGGAGTTCGCCGGCGGAGCCTTCCGGAACACGACCGTCCAGCAAGTTCGATGGGGACCAACATCCAGTAGATCTTCATCTTGGCACGAATAAGAACCAAGGACCACCGCCATTATTCGCCTCGCCAACCCGACGCCGCGAGGTCACTCCCAGCAGAACGGCAGAAACGACGGGGAAGACCATTGTCAAACCACCATGGCCGGCCTGGCTGGACCCGACACACCCAGATGCGAGATCTGGAGGCCAAGCTCAGATCGCCCCTAGCGGCACCACGTCCTAGGCGTGTAGCGCCAGAACCGCGGCCGCCGCCGGCGCCCAACCACCGCCACCTCGCCGCTCCGCTGGTCACCAACCTCCTGCCATGCCGTCCGCCGCATCTCCGCCGCCCCAAACGCCACGCGCCGGCAGCCGGAAACGCCCTGATACCCGGCGGCACCAGGCCCACTCCCGACGAACCGGCCCGCGCCAGCCCGTTGCGCAGAGGGGACAATCGATCCCCGCCGCCGCCGACGCCGACCGGGGCAAAGCCCGGCCGTGCCCTGTGGCCACGGCGGCGAGGGAGGAGGAGATTGGGGAGGGGGTCTTGGCGGCGGCGGCGGAAATAGGGCACCTCCCGTCGCCACGCGGGGGCGAGGGAGAGAGCCTCAGATGCGTTCTGGATCGACCTGCCCAACTTATTGGAAGACACCGTCGTTTTAGATAACATTTTAGTGAATAGAATCATTAAAAAAAGATTTCTTGGGTTGTTCAACTAATTGAATATTTGTATATGCCCTGCAATTTGTTTTTGTGATCTTGCCAAGCAACCCAGCTCTAAGCTTCTTGATGTTTCCATTTCAACCACCACCTTGGCTCTAAGTGAGCTATGATATCAATAGTTCCCCATAACATGCTGATTCTCAAGTCCTCTTCATAAGCTTATACTAATTCATGACAAGATGTTTGGTTTGGATGACCTAGTCTCTAGGCCATCGAGTCCCCCTGCTCTCATTAAACAAGCAAAGTTGTTCTTATTATGAGATGACTCAACCCATTTCTTTTTGTTTGACTTAGTACGTCCTTCGAAGATGTGTGGTTCTAGAAGTACTGCAAAATGTTTGACTAAACTTCTCGGTTCATATGCATGAACCTTTCTTGACGCGACTTAAACATATCAAGAAGCAAGAAAGGCTAACGATTAGATGGCAGGCACATCAACAGTGAACTATATATGACACTAGATTTACAATAAAAAAATGTGATAGAAGGAGACGGCAATTCTATCACCATCTGTGAATAATTCTTTACTGGGGGTTGGCACTGGCACTCAAAGTGGTAATATATCAGTGATTGGATCGTTAAGTTGTTGCTTGTGATCTTCCATAGAAGTTCATCTACCAGAAGAAAGCCAAGGTGATTGGCTCGACAACTCAAAGCTGATAGCACCAGGGAGTAGCTAATTCCTTCCAAGTAGCCTTGAACACCTGGCACTTTTAGGACCATGTATTCCTGGAATTAATATGGAATATCGCTGTCGATGGAATATTTTAACTAGTACCGTACTCATTAGTATTTGCATTGCTTTTCTACTGGAGTTTGTATTAGTGACAGTGTCTTGGCTTTTAATCTACAGTGCGTTCACATCATATCTTAAAGTGACCACGACACAAAATCAATGTGCTCATTAGTGCTGTCATTGTCATCAATTAGTGATGATACACACAACCTTAGGAAATGCAAACGCCACAGTGGAAGCACAAAGTGCATTTCACTAAAAGCTCCACTCCCTCCGCTCCAACATACATGACATTTTAGGCATGGATAGAGTCCCCTCACAAAAATCCTTACTACATATCAATAGTCGCAATTGAAAAAGTTTGACGGCATGTTTCTAGGATGCCATCTATTTTGGGACGGAGGTAGCCTTATCCAGTGTTAAAAAGGATACCCTAGCAATGCGGCAATTTCATGAAAGATGCCAGAGACAGATCTCAAATCCTTCCAAAAAAATGTAAACAAAGATAAAGGGGAAGGAATTTGCAGTTAAAGTTGCCTTGGAAGTGGGCAGGGAGGCTCCAGAAACTTCATAGACAGAGGAGTGCATTAAGGATCTCAGAGAGGGATCTAGTAATAGATTGAGTTGGATCACATTTCTTTTAATCACCAAAAGTAAATGTGATTCACAACCAACCATCATTCTAGTTCCAACACAGGCCAAACGGCCGAAAGATCTCGCTTCCTGTTGTTTCCCAATTTATATGGTAATGGAGTTTCTTTATGATAGAAACTACAAATAGTAAGCTTTTCACAAATGTTCTGAAACCTACAACAGAACCCAAATAGAGAAATGTCAATGCAAAGCAAAGGAAGAACACTCGCAGATCGTAATGGCCTCTGCATAGATAAGGCGCATACAAATAGCATGGATTGATACAAAATAAGAAATAATATGATTCACAAAGGTACATGTGGTTACGTAGTGTTTTTATCTGTACATAGGAAGATCCTCAAAACAGAGGAACTACAGTTGCAAGTACACGTGTGCCAAGAACAGAAGAGTGCAATGCATCGCCAAAGGCAACACCTCTACATACAGACCATGTCAACAGCAAGGACAAATTATTTCTTTCCGACTAAACAGCTTATTAACAATTGATAGTGAGGACTTACTGCAGTTTCTCAGTGCCTTGACGAGTCTAAGAAGATAACTTCATTTGCGCATGGAAAAGATGATGTACATCCTCTGCTCAATTTACAGTATCCTCCTGTAGTTCCAGCAAATGCACATGCAGTTCCGACCAGCGCAGGCATGCGTACACAGGGGCACCACTAACAAGTTATCCACAAGATTGCACTACACAGAACACTGGCTCGTTTGTGATCACATAAAAACCAACTCCTTTGCTATACTGATTGCTTTGTCTCGACCAAATAGCTTCTCAACAATGGCCAACGCGAACTCTGTCGCAGTCCCTGGAGCTCTGCTTGTGATAAGGTTACCGTCGATCACAACCCTATTCTCGCATTGGCTCTGATCTGTAAGCAGGTGTGCCATGGGTGGAAACGCCGTCGCCTTCTTGCCCTACAATGATGGAAAAAACTGCTAAGTTTAACTCAGCCTACAAGTTAATAAATGAACCTCCTAATTTTTGTAACAGCGTGTTTACTGCTCCCTCTACAGGAAATAAGATGCCTTACTACTATAAGGATTTATGATGCACACGATGTGCATATTGGAGTACCTTCAGTAAACCGTGGGGCTCGAGGACATGGGCTGGGGAAGCACATATTGCACCATAGGGTTTATTAGATTCTGCCTGTTTCTTTAGTAAATCAACAAGTTTCTCTGTACTAGCAAACCTTTCAGCACCCGGTAGACCACCCTGTGTGCAACAGGCACCAGTGTCAATGAAGTACTCTCAAATGTAGCACTATGTTAATAGGAGATGATTCTATATCTACGTACCGGCATGACAATCAGATCAAATTCCATGTTAGCAGCTTCGTCCAACATCATATCAGCTATCAGATTAAACTTGTGGCGACGGGTCACGATTTGCAACTTATCCTCAACTGACGCAACAATAACATTTGCGCCTGCTCTACGCAAGACATCTATTAAATTAAGAGCTTCCATTTCCTCTGAGCCATTAGCAACTGGTACAAGAACCTGCAGGGAATATAACAGAAGAAACAATGATGCATGTATATTAAGCCCAAACTCAGATTAAACTTTGTAATAAGAAAAGTGTTAGCAGGCCATCATATCAAACTCTGCCGTTGTTTTATTGCCTTGTTATTGACTTATCACTTATGCACATACAGTGGTCCTCACTAAATACAGTCTGCTCCTAGCCTCATATTTAATCTCAACGCACTTCTTGGCTAAACATCCCATATGAGCCGATTACTTGCAAACTGATGACATATCTTCGTAAACTATGGCATACTTTAAAGGTCGATACAAGAACACATATGACCTTACTTTGATTTACCATCCCACTCTGTTGCACACGCCTGTGCCTCTCCTCTTCCACAGTAACCATAAATGCACCGATAGCTAGATTATATATGTGAAGGATTACAATATGCTGCTATGCATCAATTATGTACAACAGTAACAAGTGCCATTTCCTTGTAACATAAAAAGATATTTTTAATGAGCAACCATGACCCATGAATACTATTGTAGTCAGGACTACTATTATGTTTAAGGAATATCTTAGTATATAATCATGAAACATTTATTTTAAGGTCGACATATAGGGATTGTAAGAAAGCATGCTCGGGAGAAGGCTGCAATAGCCAATAGGTCATTTTGCCAAAAGGATTATCACAAGCAGTATATAAAACACAGGAGTTCTTTACGGAAGAAAAGCGCAAAGGAACCTGAGAGAATGGTCATCCTTTTCTTAAACAAGTGGAATACATTTCGTCTCATACCTGAGGTGTACCGCTGCATTTCCATTCTACCGGATTAAGTTCTTCAATGGCATAATCAGCTCCATGTTGAGGGCGGACATACTAAATGAGAAAAATGCAGAAACAACAGATAAAGTAAGTTCGAGTCACCCCGATTGATGAAAAAATATGAACCCAACAAGATTCATTACAGAAATACCAGTGAGTTGCTTAAGAAACACTATTTCATGCAAATTATATAGGATCTTATAAATAGATTCAAAGGGTGTCTCAGTTAACAGATCAGATCATACCATCCCTGCAGAAATATAATTCCAGTGTGTACCATTTATAAATTTTAGGATGAAGCGATAACTGATTCACATCAAATCGCCATAGCTGTAAATTAAAACTTTCTAACTCAAACTTATGTGAGTTTTCCGATACAGAATCATCTTTTTAAATTGCTATGTTACAAACAAAAAACCAGTTAACATAGCAAAAGAGAGAACAGATGTAGGGTGCTACATTTTACAGCTTACCAAAGGTCCAGCAACCTCCTCCATCTTATCTTTTCCATATAGCTGCTCCACCAAAGCAAGAGCAAACTCAATTGACGTTCCGGGACCCTGGCTAGTCACCGCATTTCTATCCACCGCCACTCTCGAGTTCACGGGGATCACTTGAGCATGGAACTTCTCCATGAATGACGGATAACATGTCGCCTGAAGTAACAAAGCGCACCAATTTTTCAGCATGACTGACCCATCCAGCAAAACCATCCTCATAACAACAGTCAAAACATCCTAAATGTTGATCCATTATTCACCTTTAGTCCCTTGAGCATGCCCCAATGGGCCAATGTCACCGCCGGCGCCGCGCAGATGGCACCGTAAAGTCCTCCATTCTCTGCATGCTTCTTGACCATCTTCTCCAGTACTTTGCAGTCTCGAAGATTAGCCGACCCGGCATTCCCCCCTACACAGAATTAACCAACGAAACCAAATGATCAGGGCCATCAGGCCACACGGCAACAAACCCGGCATAACCCCTACACCGAATTAACCAAGGAGACCAAATGATCAGGCCACACGGCAAGAAACACTACTCGTCTGCATCAACATATTGGAAGTTACAGAGATCGCGAGCACCAATGGCACAGTAAGGCACAGACTAGGCGGTTGCTAATTCAAGAAAGAAGGCTAATTTGGGGGCAGAGGAGTGTGGTGGACGCACCGGCAGGGCGATGAGGTCAAAGGCCTCGCCTTCCAGGTCGGCAACGCGGCCGTCGGCGACGAGCTTGACCCCGTAGGCGGCCTCCACGAGGAGGCCCTCGTCCCCCGCGGGCGCCGAGGCGACTGTGGCGACGGTGACCCGCGCGCCGGCGCGGTTGAGGACGTCGGCCGTGGCGGCCGCCTCGACCGGCTCCGTGCCGGCGGCGACCGGCACGAGCACCCGCTTGGCCGCGGCGGCGAAGGCGCGGCAGAGGAGCAGGCGGCGCCAGGAGACGGCCCGCCTCGCCAGGAGCGAGGAAGAAGCGGCGGCGGCGGCCATCCGGATCGCAGGGCGCAGTGTGCGGCGGATTCCTGCCTTGGTCGACGGAAAGGTGGTGCGGGCGGGATGGAAGTCTCACGTTCTTGCTTTGCTTTCTTCCGAGCGAGTAGTTGAGAACTTGAGATGGAGCCTTGGTTTGCGTTCTGCTGAGGTCAGGGGAGAGTGAGGCGTGGATGCCCGTCAAATGTCAGGCTGTCTCGGCGAGTCTTCTCGTCGCTGTCGCCGTCGTTTTTCTGGATAGAGTAGTAGTACTAGTGGATTCTTTGCTGTACTCGCTTGGTAGTATGCCGAATTAGAGGTTGTTTGGCTTTTGCAGAATATAAAGTGTTATTGATAGTATTGACCAGTGGAATGAGGTTATATCTAAAAAAATCCTTATGGCTCGAGGAAAAGAAGGTTTTAGATGGAATATAAGAATTACTGCTATTTCTAGTAAATACAGTGTCGATTTCTTGTAGCTGCAAGTGATTAAGAAGAATGTTATTCTAATGTTTCTCTTAAGGGCATGTACAATGGTAGAGAAGATGGGTCTTATGTTAGCCCTCCACGTCATCTAGATAGGGCAATAACTATCAGTCGTATAATGTGTTATCTCTTTTTGTCGTTTGTAACAATTAATGAGAATTAATTAAATTTTAGTTTTAAATTGTGTTATTAAGGCAAGACATGTGTTAAAATGGAGAAAATAGCCTTCTCTTAATTTCTAAGAGACATCCTTTATCTCTAAGGGAAGACAACCATCTCTTTATTCGTTCTCTTTTCTCCAACTAAGCAATAATCCAACGTGACATCTCTAAGCGAAGGCGGGTGTCACCATATTACACATGCTAATCTGCACAAGATTATGTTGGGGGAATCCTTGCGGGTTTCAGGAAATCTATTTTTGATATTGTTGGCCATACTAATAAAAATAATGTATTGTTCCCGTTGTAAGAAATAAAATGTGATAAAAAAGTATGACAACATATAACAATTAATGGTACTGCTTATACAGAGCATATATTTGATTTTATTGCTGAATTACATGACCTGCTTGAAAACTTTTCTTGTGCTGTTTTAACTGGGGGTGATTTCAACTTAATTAGAGACCAATAGATAAAAATAATGGCAATATTAATATTCAATGAGCATTTTTATTCAGTGACTGGATAGATCTATAAGCTTTAGTTGACTTAAAACTTTTTAATAGGAGCTTCACTTGGGGCAATAATCAAGATACCTTGATCTTAGCTACCCTAGATAGAGTACTAGTCCCCACTGATTAGGATAATATGGCTCCTTTTGAGAAGTGATCATACTCCTGTTTCGATTGATACTGGTTCTACTGGGATTGTTTGTGATACGATTTTTTATTTCAAGAAATTGTGGTTAACTCTTCTTGAATTTCCTTCATTGGTGGAGAGAATTCAGAATTCACCATATCCACACTCCAATCCTGAGGATATTTGGCAATTTAAATTGGAGGATGGGATGTCATGAAGAAGTTGTCTTAGAAAGAGAAAATGATTTAATGGAAAGGTTTGACATTCTTTATGTTTTTCTAAACGAAACAAACTTACTATTGAAGAAAAGGAGAGACGAGAACTGTTTCTCATGAGTTAAACGATATTTGGGCTAAGGAAGATACTAAAATTTGGCAAAGGTCGAGAGACATGGAAATCTTAGAGGGTGAAAGGAATAATGTTTATTTTCATGCAAAAAACTAATCAACGTAGGAGGAAAACTAGATTAACCATTCTTGAAGGTCCTTCTGGACCGACAGAATCAACTTATGTGATGCGTGTTGTTACTCTAGATCTTTATTAAAACATGTTTGGTTATGAAGACAAGATTGTTGTCCATTTTGATGTTGGTTTCTAGAAACATGATGATATAGTTACTGTTGATGAAAATTTAATTCTTGAAAAAAAATTAGTAAGGAAGAGACTAAACATGCCATTGATGGCTCATATTGAAGGGGATCGTAGGCAGAAAACAAAAAATTCCTAACAACGATAACCCTAAACTAGCTAGAATCTATTACTATGCAGATATACTGTAACAGAGGAGATCGGTGTACATACCTTTGTAGACCGAAAGCGGGGATTATGCTCCCGCACAAGCGTTGTTATGAAGCCGACGACGCCGACCTCAAGGTCGTGTAGAGGAAGACGACGTACTTCCAGTGCCACACGTGTAGCGCCTCGTAGCTCTACACACGTACGGTGTAGACAACAACCTCCGGGCTCCAGATCCAGCGAAGCAGCGGAAGCAGAAGACTTGGACCCAGCAGCACGGTGGTGTGCGTATGGTGGAGAGAACTCTCTCAAGCCGTGTGCAGCTCCAATTGCGGAGCCGCAACTTAAACGGATGAGAGAAAGAGAGACGAAGGATACCTTCAAAAGGCCAAGGGGCATCCCTATATAAAGGTGGAGGGGAGCTGCCAATCTTGCTGGCTGGGCGGTGTGGGACCAAACCCCACACCAGCCCGCCTCCGTCCTTGGTGCGGCAGCCCGAGGTGGGCCCATGTGGCCCACCTAGGCTGTGCCATGCCTGGAACCCATCTGGGGGCAAATTCCCCCTTTTATGGGCCTTTGACCTCCGGTCAAGGCCCATTTAAGGTGGGCTGCCATTAAATTCGAATTAAATCAAATAAAAAATATATTTAATCATTAATTACATCAATTAATATTAAATACATGTCATTTAATTTATCGACCTCTGAAACATCTTTCGTTGCCCTCCGAACTCCATAGGATATGTCTCGGAACCATTCCGGAACCCTTCTCTATTTTCTCTTCAATATCCAATCTTTATAAAACCGTCGCCTACCCTTAAGTGTGCCACCCTACGGTTCGGGATCACTCCAGACATGATCGAGACACGTTCTCCGATCAATGACTATCAGCGGTGGCTGGACTGTTGTGATAGCCCATGTGCGTCCACGAATGTCTTTTTATGGTTTGAACCTTAAACGTCCAGTTTCAACCTTTTGCCAGG
This sequence comes from Poa pratensis, assembly GCA_947311845.1. NCBI lineage: Eukaryota > Viridiplantae > Streptophyta > Magnoliopsida > Poales > Poaceae > Poa > Poa pratensis. Next base: position 13,135,261 of record CAMZMU010000110.1, read on the forward strand.
CGATACTTAGATTATCCGAGACTCGTTCTCCGGTATCACGATTACCGAGTTTGATCTCGTCACTAGACAATTCTATCTTTACTCGTATGTGATATTACATCCCTGTGACCTAGTCACATGCTTGCAAGCTTATTGATGTGATCTCACCGAGTGGGCCCAGAGTTTCTATCCTGCTATGTGGATTGGCAAATCCCGCTCTTGATCATTGATGCATGTAAAATGCATACATGAACTTTGCATTATTTTTACTTATATTCCAGTCATATTTGCATCATATAAGGGTTATATCACTGTTTTATAATGATTTTGGGAATATTTGATATGTTTCCTATTTTTTATGGAATTAACCCTGCGCAGGCAGAAAACCCTATTTCTTTCCTTTAATGTTTCAGGAACCCAAACGACGTCCAAATGACCTGAAATTTACGAGCATCATTTTTTGGAAGGAAGAAGACTTGTGGGCAAAGGAAGCGAACAAACGGAGCCACGAGGCCAAAAGGGTGGGCCCACGTGGCCCTGTACTGGCCATGTGGGATCCCTCCAAATGGGCCTCGGAGCTCCGCTGCCGTCGATCTTTCCTCCACCGACTCGTTTTGACCTAAAAACGCCTATAAAAATTATCCCCCGACGTTCTCTGGAAGGAGCGCCACAGAAACACCGAAACAAAGACCTGGAGCTGCAGATTGGAGGGGGAAAACTCCGGCGGGGCGCTGCCGGCGTGGTCTCCATCTTCTCCAACGACTTCTCCACCGTCTCCATGATGAAGAGGGAGTAGTCCACCTCTGGACTATGGGTTTGTGGAAGTAACTTATGTATCTCTCTCTCTCGAGCTTCACTAATTAGTACCGTATGAGCTGCTGAACATGATTACGGTCATCTATGTAATACCTTTGTGGTGGATCTTTTATGAGTTAATATATGTTTGAGATTGCAATGTTTTGTTTCAGTTATGAAAGTAGATGCATATTATGTACCCCGTTCTTATTTACTTGTATGATCAAGCATGTTTATGAGAGCGTGTGAGGGGGAACGTGTGCATTAGTTGGAGTAACGGGGGGTGGCTAGTGCAGTGAACGTGAGAGAAAGTTCTGCGATCCACTTGGGTGTTTTACCTTACTTTGTTACCTCACTAGGGATAAAAAAAATACCATGCTACCGGAGATGTGGGTGTGACCATTGCCACTACTCCATGACTAGATCTAGCATGTTCTTATTTTAACTTCATGTCATGATACTTATTGCTATACTCTGAGTTATCTTAATTACGAGGTGTTATGATTTAGTTCGCATCTTGGTGGAGTATAAGAGAGACTAATAACCAAAAGGTCTCTATGTTAGGACGTGATGCCCATATAATTATAACTTGTCATTAAACTGTTGTGTTGCAATCTCATATGTCAACTCTAGTGTTCCATTGTCACCACTTTATTAAAGAGAGAGTGCATTTGTGAAACCATGAACCCCGGTCCATTTTTAATCATAAGAAACACCTTTCCAACAACTTTTACCACTTTTCCATTTTCTGCCATTATTAAATCCGAAAATACAAAAACACTTTTACATCTTGCATTCATATAAAAAACCCAAAAATATCATTTATCATTGCTACCACCATCCTTGCATATTTATTTACCACCATTGCATATTTATTTCTTGTTTGCATTGCATATTATCTTGATATCATTCTAACACCTTGTGCTTGACAACCACTAGGTGAGGTTGAGGACCAAAACATTTACTTTGTTTTGTAGGTAACCAAAAGAAGGATAGGAAGATAAATCTTCACTACTGATTCCCCGAGAGTTCGATATTAAACCCTCGAGTCACCCTCGTGGGGAAAACACGTCTTCCACTTACTACACACTCTGCACTTGGAGTCTCAACCTAACCCATTTACTTTTCACGCAGGTAACCACGCGAAGGGCTGCAAGTGTTTTCTGGCGCCGTTGTGGGGTAACTACGTGAAGGGCCATCAAGACTGTTTTCTGGCGCCGTTGCCGGGGAATCATTGCTGAAAGGTTTATCCAAGGATATCTCACCAAGTCAACTTCATCACCAACTTGTGCTAACACCTAAGCTTGGGGAGGTTGCACCTACGTGAGCATCATCTTATCCATCTTTACCTTCAAAGCAATTTATCTTGTTTTGTCATTGTCTTGCATTTGTTATTTCGGTTTGCATATTTATTTTCAGTTTTGCATAAAAAATTAAAAAACACATAAAAACTTGCTAAAATGGGAGAAAGAACTAAGTTGTGTGATTACACAAACACTCCAAATGATCAATTTATTGCTAGGCCCATTGCCACACCTAAGATAAATGCTGAGAGTTATGAAGTAAGTCCTAGTTTGTTGAACTTGATAACTAGGGAACAATTTGGCGGTAGTGCTATGGAGGATGCCTCTATGCATCTTCATGATTTTGTTGAAATATGTGACATGCAGAAATTTAAAAATGTGGAAAGTGATATTCTAAAACTGAAGTTATTTCCTTTCTCACTTAGAGGAAAAGCTAAAGAGTGGCTGCATTCATTACCTATTGATAGCATTAAAACTTGGGATGATTTAAAAGAAGCTTTCATTAAGAAATACTATCCTCCTGTTAAAATTTTGCAAAATAGAAACAACATTCTTTCTTTTAGGCAAAATGAAAATGAACATGTTGCTATGGCTTGGGATAGGATTAAACTTATGCTTAGAACTTGTCCATCACATGGGGTCAACGAATGGACCATATTACACTCTTTTTACAATGGTTAAATTACATGTCTAGAAATATCTTGATTCTGCTGCTGGAGGTGCTTTTATGGGAAAAACTATAGTAGAAGCTAAGAACATATTGGAAAGCATTTTGCAAAACTATAGTCAATGGCATACTGATAGAGCACCTAATCCTTCTAAGAAAGTGAACTCCATAGAAGAAACAAATGATTTGTCATCTAAAATGGATACTATTCTTGCTTTCATTAATAAACAAAATATTGAAAATGTGCCTTTGCAAGAACTAGTTGGTAATAATCCTGAAAATATTGATGTCAACTTCATTAGGAACTATGGTAATAATGGGTATGGTAACAACAATTATAACTCTTATAATAAACCCCCATATGTGCCAAACAAATATACTACTAGTGGTAATGTTTCTAGTGATTTGGAAAACACCATTAGATCATTTATATCTACTCAAAAGGAGCTTAATAAGGAATTTATATCTAAGTTTGAAAAACAAGACTCTTTGTTTGAAAGGGTAGATCAGCTCACTAAGGAAGTTTCCTCATTAAAGAACACCATTATAGCTCAAAAACATGAGGAAACAATTAAATATTGTCAAGAGGTTATAAATAAATCTTGGGAACATATTCATGAGCAAGAGAGAATTGCTAAGGAAACTATTATGGTTGTGAAAGAGAAGAAAGTTGAAGAAGTTAAAATGCTTAGTGAAGTAAAGGAACCATTGCTTGACTTAGAGAATTGTAGCTTGCATGAATTAATATCTATCTTACAAAAATTTGCAAGTGATCCTTCTATTAATGTTAACCAAGCTGGTTTTGGTTCTTATATTGCTAATCATGTCTTGAAAGAAAAGATTGCTAGGTACAACCAAGAGGCTATGATACCACCTAAGCTTGGGGATGTATGGATTCCCAAAGTCCTAGTAACCATTGGAAAAGAGACACACCATGCTATACTTGATCTAGGATCTAGTGTCTCTGTTTTATCTAAAGAACTATATGAAGTACTTGAATTGAAAAATCTTGAAAAATGCTCTATTGAACTTGCACTTGCTGATGATTCCATTAAACATGCTTTAGGAAAAGTAAGTGATGTTTTGGTAGAGTTACATATGACATTTGTGCCTGTTGATTTTCTAATCATGGATATGGGGAATAAAACCTCTAGTCCAATTATTCTTGGAAGACCTTTTCTTCGTACTACAGGTGCTATCATTGATTCAAAAGAAGGGAATGTGAAGTTTCAGTTTCCACACAAGAAATGTATGGAACACTTCCCAAGGAAGAGGGGCACATCATTCAAGCTCCCTCATGAGCTTCGTCCACAATAAACATCAAGTAAGAAGCCTAGCTATATGGCTATAAAAAAGCGCTTTACGGGAGGCAACCCGGTTGTTTTTATTTGTGATTTTCTTTGTGTCCTCTTGCTGTAACAAGAGACTTAGTGTTTAGTTTAGTTTCTGGAATTTTTAATAAAGTGCCAAGTTTTACTCATTTTGGTATGAAGAAGTTGCTTATAGCGTTCGGAGATATTATTCCTGCACGAATCTGTGCACGGTATGATTTTTAATTCTTATTCTGTAACTCCGAATGAGCTCATATTTAAACTGTAGTCAATTTTCATCCTCTGTATGCATGAATTTTTTCGGAATTTTCCGACAAAGTTAAGTAGGGTAAAAAATACGTTTAGCTGCTGCTGTTTTTCTGGACAGATTCTGTCCCATTTTGTTTGATGCATGCTTAGAACTTTTAACATGAATCTTTTTGATCCAATTGAGTTTATGAGTAGGCATACAACATTATACATGTTCTGGACATTCATATGAATTTTTGTCTAAGGATTATATGCAGCAAGAAATCTATTTGTTTATCACTACTAATGTCCCCACAGAAAAAGAAATGGGAGAAACGGTGTTTTGAAGTTTTTTCACAGGGATTAGAGGAGATGCACCAAGAGCTATCCAAGGATGGTGAAGACCATAAGCTTGGGGATGTGAAGACAACCCCACTGGACCTACACACTCTCGGTTTGCACACGTCTAACTTCTGTTTTTCGATCGAAACACTTTATCGCATAAACTTGGAGCGTCTTTTTGTTTGTTTAGATTAGATTTTTATTTTGTGAGACCACCACACTATCATTTATATATGAGAGAGCTACTGGAAATTTGGGTTGAATTATGTTGGATGCTATTATAAGATTGGGAAAAGGGATGTTGAAGTTAATTTTAAAAGATACATATAATTGCATGATTCATGAGCTTGTTAATGAGTAATAATTTGCAAATATTTTATCAAGAGCTATCTTTTATTCATGTTTTGATGCTAAATGTTATTCTACCTTGTTTTAACATGGATTAGTTAGTTCTATGGACACTCATGCATGCATTTAGATGGTCAACTTTCTCCCTCTTGCTAGCCCAAAAATTCCAACAAGCAAAAACTTGTTTCCAACACCTTCAACCAAAGTTTTTCCAGTGAGTCCACCATATCTACCTATTAGCTTTATGCTATTCCGAGTATGTTTATCATGATATTTGAGTTATCTATACCTCTGAATGAAAATGCTTATGTTGTTAATTGTTGTGGGAAAAGTTGGTTATATAGCTCTCGCGAACTTGATGCACACTTTACTTTCATTGCATAAATAAATATGACCCATTGTGATTAAAATTATGAAGTTGTGGACTTGAAAATGTCTTTGGTTGAGAGTTAGCCATATGTGCTGTCACATGGCAAGCTTTCAACATTGCACATCATCTCATTTAGTTGATATCATGTACTTTTGTTTATGGATGCTTACCATGGGTGAAATAAATGGGGAAATGAAGTGAGTTTAAATGAGTTTGTATAAATGGTTAGAGAGACGCCTGGGCCGCTAATCTAAGCCATGCATCATTCATGGTGGAAATTTACTTACATGCTATGGTGAACCTTCTGTGATACACCTTACAATAAAAGCTATCCAATGGTAAATAAAAAGGGTGTTGAGATTGTTCATTATGTTTGGGTTGAATTACACACTCTCGGTTTGCACACGTCTAACTTCTGTTTTTCGATCGAAACACTTCATCGCATAAACTTGGAGCGTCTTTTTGTTTGTTTAGATTAGATTTTTATTTTGTGAGACCACCACACTATCATTTATATATGAGAGAGAGCTACTGGAAATTTGGGTTGAATTATGTTGGATGCTATTATAAGATTGGGAAAATAGATGTTGAAGTTAATTTTAAAAGATACATATAATTGCATGATTCATGAGCTTGTTAATGAATAATAATTTGCAAATACTTTATCAAGAGCTATCTTTTATTCATGTTTTGATGCTAAATGTTATTCTACCTTGTTTTAACATGGATTAGTTAGTTCTATGGACACTCATGCATGCATTTAGATGGTTAACTTTCTCCCTCTTGCTAGCCCCAAAAAAAAATCCAACAAGCAAAAACTTGTTTCCAACACTTCAACCAAAGTTTTTCCAGTGAGTCCACCATATCTACCTATTAGCTTTATGCTATTCCGAGTATGTTTATCATGATATTTGAGTTATCAATACCTCTAAATGAAAATGCTTATGTTATTAATTGTTGTGGGAAAAGTTGGTTATATAGCTCTCGCGAACTTGATGCACACTTTACTTTTATTGCATAAATAAATATTACCCATTGTGATTAAAATTATGAAGTTGTGGACTTGAAAAATGTCTTTGGTTGAGAGTTATCCCATATGTGCTATCACATGGCAAGCTTTCAACATTGCACATCATCTCATTTAGTTGATATCATGTACTTTTGTTTATGGATGCTTACCATGGGTGAAATAAATGGGGGAAATGAAGTGAGTTTAAATGAATTTGTATAAATGGTTAGAGAGACGCCTGGGCCGCTAATCTAAGCCATGCATCATTCATGGTGGAAATTTACTTACATGCTATGGTGAACCTTCTGTGATACACCTTACAATAAAAGGCTATCCAATGGTAAATAAAAAAGGGTGTTGAGATTGTTCATTATGTTTGGGTTGAATTACACACTCTCGGTTTGCACACGTCTAACTTCTGTTTTTCGATCGAAACACTTCATCGCATAAACTTGGAGCGTCTTTTTGTTTGTTTAGATTAGATTTTTATTTTGTGAGACCACCACACTATCATTTTATATGAGAGAGAGCTACTGGAAATTTGGGTTGAATTATGTTGGATGCTATTATAAGATTGGGAAAATGGATGTTGAAGTTAATTTTAAAAGATACATATAATTGCATGATTCATGAGCTTGTTAATGAATAATAATTTGCAAATACTTTATCAAGAGCTATCTTTTATTCATGTTTTGATGCTAAATGTTATTCTACCTTGTTTTAACATGGATTAGTTAGTTCTATGGACACTCATGCATGCATTTAGATGGTTAACTTTCTCCCTCTTGCTAGCCCCAAAAAAAAATCCAACAAGCAAAAACTTGTTTCCAACACTTCAACCAAAGTTTTTCCAGTGAGTCCACCATATCTACCTATTAGCTTTATGCTATTCCGAGTATGTTTATCATGATATTTGAGTTATCAATACCTCTAAATGAAAATGCTTATGTTATTAATTGTTGTGGGAAAAGTTGGTTATATAGCTCTCGCGAACTTGATGCACACTTTACTTTTATTGCATAAATAAATATTACCCATTGTGATTAAAATTATGAAGTTGTGGACTTGAAAAATGTCTTTGGTTGAGAGTTAGCCCATATGTGCTATCACATGGCAAGCTTTCAACATTGCACATCATCTCATTTAGTTGATATCATGTACTTTTGTTTATGGATGCTTACCATGGGTGAAATAAATGGGGGAAATGAAGTGAGTTTAAATGAATTTGTATAAATGGTTAGAGAGACGCCTGGGCCGCTAATCTAAGCCATGCATCATTCATGGTGGAAATTTACTTACATGCTATGGTGAACCTTCTGTGATACACCTTACAATAAAAGGCTATCCAATGGTAAATAAAAAAGGGTGTTGAGATTGTTCATTATGTTTGTTTGTCTTGTCTTTTTGATATGGGCTTGTTCCATATCCTAGGACAAGAGGTACCCCAGTTGACGCTCTTAATGATACTGTTATTACTTACAATGATATTTAACTTGAACTTGCTTTGTTTTCTAAAGTTGAGTAACACATGGAGTAGGTACTTGTATTCAAGGGGCATGAGACTTTCAACCTGTACTTTGTCAAGCACACTACTCTTATTGCTTTCACTTTAAACTTAATCATTCAAGATGCTATGATAGGGGAATGAGAGCTTGACACCAAGGATTACCATATTACAATCATTGACTTAATTAGAGAAGTTCAGAAGTTAGATGAAATTTATTCATGCTTTACCTCTACTCATATATATCTCTTTCCAAAGTGTCCACCTTTTATATTCAGATTTTCACCAATACTCTATGACCATTGTAGGATGTTCTTACTTATTATTATGCATACATGTGGTCCATAGTACTTCTTCTCTTATGTTACACTTTGTGAATTATCATTGAACATCCTTGCATTGAATACTTGATATCACTTCATAAACTATCTTGCATATTGCTACTCCTTTTAAGAATGAATCATTTTACTCTATGTAGCAATAGTAATCATCTTTGATATCCATTGATAGTATTAAAATTTCAAAGTCCATGTTAGTTTTATCACCTTCATACTCGAGGACGAGTATAGGTTAAGCTTGGGGATGTTGATGCATGTAAAATGCATACATGAACTTTGCATTAATTTTACTTATATTCCAGTCATATTTGCATCATATAAGGGTTATATCACTGTTTTATAATGATTTTGGGAATATTTGATATGTTTGCTTTTTTTATGGAATTAACCCTGCGTAGGCAGAAAACTCTATTTCTTTCCTTTAATGTTTCAGGGACCCAAACGACGTCCAAATAACCTGGAAATTTACGAGCATCATTTTTTGGAAGGAAGAAGACTTGTGGGCGAAGGAAGCGAACAAACTGAGCCACGAGGGCCAAAAGGGGTGGGCCCACGCGGCCCCTGTACCTGGCCGCGTGGGACCCCTCCAAATGGGCCTCGGAGCTTCGCTGCCGTCGATCTTTCCTCCACCGACTCCGTTTTGACCTAAAAACGCCTATAAAAATTATCCCCCGACGTTCTCTGGAAGGAGCGCCACAGAAACACAGAAACACCGAAACAGAGACCTGGAGCTGTAGATTGGAGGGGGAAAACTCCGGCGGGGCGCTGCCGGCGTGGTCTCCATCTTCTCCAACGACTTCTCCACCGTCTCCATGATGAAGAGGGAGTAGTCCACCTCTGGACTACATGTTTGTGGAAGTAACTTATGTATCTCTCTCTCTCTCGAGCTTCACTAATTAGTACCGTATGAGCTGCTGAACATGATTACGGTCATCTATGTAATACCTTTGTGGTGGATCTTTTATGAGTTAATATATGTTTGAGATTGCAATGGTTTTGTTTCAGTTATGAAAGTAGATGCATATTATGTACCGCGTTCTTATTTACTTGTCATGATCAAGCATGTTTATGAGAGCGTGTGAGGGGGAACGTGTGAATTAGTTGGAGTAACGGGGGGTGGCTAGTGCAGTGAACGTGAGAGAAAGTTCTGCGATCCACTTGGGTGTTTTACCTTACTTTGTTACCTCACTAGGGATAAAAATAAATACCATGCTACCGGAGATGTGGGTGTGACCATTGCCACTACTCCATGACTAGATCTAGCATGTTCTTATTTTAACTTCATGTCATGATACTTATTGCTATACTCTGAGTTATCTTAATTACCGAGGTGTTATGATTTAGTTCGCATCTTGGTGGAGTATAAGAGAGACTAATAACCAAAAGGTCTCTATGTTAGGACGTGATGCCCATATAATTATAACTTGTCATTAAACTGTTGTTTGCAATCTCATATGTCAACTCTAGTGTTCCATTGTCCACCACGTTATTAAAGAGAGAGTGCATTTGTGAAACCATGAACCCTGGTTCATTTTTAATCATAAGAAACACCTTTCCAACAACTTTTACCACTTTTCCATTTTCTGCCATTATTAAATCCGAAAATACAAAAACACTTTACATCTTGCATTCATTATAAAAAAACCCAAAAATATCATTTATCATTGCTACCACCATCCTTGCATATTTATTTACCACCATTGCATGTTTATTTCTTGTTTGCATTGCATATTATCTTGATATCATTCTAACACCTTGTGCTTAACAACCACTAGGTGAGGTTGAGAACCAAAACATTTACTTTGTTTTGTAGGTAACCAAAAGAAGGATAGGAAGATAAATCTTCACTACTGATTCCCCGAGAGTTCGATATTAAACCCTCGAGTCATCCTCGTGGGGAAAACACGTCTTTCACTTACTACACACTCTGCACTTGGAGTCTCAACCTAACCCATTTACTTTTCACGCAGGTTACCACGCGAAGGGCTAGCAAGTGTTTTCTGGCGCCATTGTGAGGTAACTACGTGAAGGGACACCAATCATTCGCCTCGACCACTTCCTTCGGATACCCGAAAGGGACACCTTTATTGTCACGCTAGATAAGACATGATGTTTGATGCAATCAAAGTACTTCCAGAAGCAGCGATTAAATATGATCTCACGGTTAAAGTTATGAACACTACGTTTCTATATATCTTGGGTGTGTGTCCATCCCATCATTCACCTAATGACATGACTCCATTGTCAATTGACATAGATGTCCATGATCAGGAAACCTTGATCATCGGTTGCCCAATGGACTAGTTAAGAGGCTACTAGGGACCTGGTTGTTTACATACCACACATGCATTAATGTTTCCGCATAATACAGTTATAGCATGGTACAAAACTTATTATGGACAATTGAGATATGACAAATAAAATATCCTTATTAATTGCCTCTAGGGCATATCTCCTATAGTCTCCAACTTGCACTGGAGTACAATTTAATCTAGTTTACAACTTGGTAAAAGCTTAACACCTATAGCAATATGGTGCATGCTTGTCTCGTGGAAGAGGAATTTAGTCAACAAATCTCCCACATTGAGATCTGTATGTGCTTTGCAACACTTCTATGTCACCTAGTTTGACATCATCCCGTATCTTATGGTAACGGTGAAATATATGTTTGGTGATGGAGTGAGACTCAAAACTTCGCGTAGCATGGGCCTTAAAAGTCTAAGAGATCCATTAAGGGAAGCCATGCATGCTCGGAAAAACCGCTCAGTCCAATCACACTTGCTACTTCTGAAGTGGCCATATATTCCTATACCTATGTAGATTATGTGACAGTGCATTCATATGCAACTTTGCAAGCTAACCATGTCTTTCTTCAAAACAAAGGACTTCTCTTGTATGAGATTTCTAGTCGTATGGTTCGGTGTCATAACTTGCATCATCGTAACCTTTTACGGCAAGTTGTCTTTTCACTCTCACCCCATACTAGAAAACATATCCTCAGTTCTCCTTGGACATTGAAGGATATACTTAATGTTTGTTCATTGATCCATCCAGGGATCACTCTAGAACCCGTTCTTCAACCAAGAACTTGGGTCACACCAAGTTGAGCTTTCAGTATGATAGAATCTATGGCTGAGGCATACAGGATGTCAGACATCCTTTTCTTTCAATAACTATCACTGAAATGGCAAGATATCTTAATATTTTACCTAGTCATACAAGTAAGAACCTTTTTCTTTGCTTGTTCTATTGTGAAACATGTTAGAATCTTAATCTAGGAATATATTCCGATTTAATGTTATTAAGCCCTTTTGATCTATATACATTACAGATCTAATGCCTAATACTCTTAACTTCATTCATAGAAAATTTAATCACTTAAATAACCATTTATACTTTACTAGAGGATCTGTATCATTCTCAATAAGTCATTACATATAAAGTTTTGAATGACACCTAGCTCCCACTCAATATGCCTTCCGCATATAAGACCAGGGAATTTCCTTTTAGCTCCCACTCAAAGATGCCATTCACATATAAGATCAAGAAAAGCTACTTAGCTCCCACTCACTTCTTTGTAAATGCAGGTTTCTTCAACTATTTTGGACGACTCCAAAATCCTTTGATCACATTATCAAAGTGAAGATTCCAGCTCCGATATGCTTGCTTCAGCCCATGAATGGACAACTGAAGTTTGCATACGTGTCTAGCATCCTTTGGATCAACAAAACCCACTTGTTGTACCAATTACAACTCTTCCTTAATGTTGCCATTAGGGAACACGGTTTCTTTATCCATCCATCAATTTGTCAATTGAAAATAATTGCTAGAACAATCCTAAACAGACTTAGGCATCGCCACTTGAGACAAAATCTCGTTGTGGTCAACTTTTGAATTTGTCAAAACTGTTTTGTGACAAATCGATCCTTATAGACATTTGCCTTTCCGTCAGCGTCTATCTTGTCATAAAATTCCATTTACTCTCAACGGCGTGAAGCCCATCAAGAAGATTTATCCAAGGCTTTACTTGGTAATCGTACATGGATTTTATCTCGGATTATATATGGCTCATTGAAAGGATCGGTATGACACCTAGAGGGGGGGGGGGAATAGGCGCTACTTCAATTTTAGTACTTTTTGAAATTAGGCTTGACACAAAAGGTTAATTCTCTAGATATGCAACTAAGGTGAATTTACCTATATGACAAGCTAGCAACTAAACAAGATACACGAAGTAACAACTGTAAACAAGGATAGAAGTAACCGAAATGAAAGCACGCGGAGACACGGATGTAATCCCGAGTTCCTCCCTTTTAGGGGAGTACGTCTTGTTGGAGAAGTGTGAGCTACCACGAAGGTCAAAACTCAACAACCACAAAGACGTCACCTTCTTCTCCGATGAACCGCAACACAAAGGTTTGGTTCACCTTCCACTATCGGAATCCTTCAAGGTGGAATCCAGAGCCCTTACAACAACGATCCGGGGCACAACCCACAATTGGGTTGGGGGCTCCCGAACAACTACAAATCTGTCACAAAGACAACAAGTGAGTACAACAAGAAGCTAGGTTTTCCCAATGGAAACCCAAGCAAAGGGGCCTCAAGTAAATGAGGGGGAAATGAAGAACGGCTTGGTGAAGATGTAGATCCGGGCCTTCTCCTTCAATCCTCCAAAGATCAACGAGTTTGGGTGGAGGGATTGGGAGATCTAGTGATTCTTGAGCTTGCAATAATGGTGTCTTCAAGTTTTGGGCGAGCTAGCTGGCTGGAGGTAGGTGGAGGGGTATTTATACCGCTCCCAGAAAATTTGCCGTTGTAGTCCACTTAGTCCAGAGTTTTCGGTCTGGGAGGCCGGAAACTCCGGCCTGACTCCGGGGTCACTCCGGACCCTGATACCGCGACTGCCGCCGCGTTGCTTTCTTCGCAGCAACTCTAGATGGGCCGAAAACTCCGGCCGCGGCCGGAAACTCTGGCCTCGATGCAGCGACAGCCGTCATGAGGCTTCAAAGCTTGGTGGGCCGGAAACTCCGGCCCCTGAGCACCCTCAAGCCGGAAACTCCGGCCTGGCCAGACAAACTGCAAACTCCATTTTCTTCGACAATTGTTTCGATGCAAGGTGAATTATATGTTTTCATTCCTGCACCACTTAACATCATATTAAATAATTCCTAGTGTTGTTGCCTAACACACAAAACATGGGGGACATAAAATATGTCCTTTCAATCTCCCCCTTTTTGGTGTTAGATGACAACACTAGGATTTGCAACAAAGCATAAACAATAATTTCGACATGTTCCGTAAAAGAATAGAGAAGCTCCCCCTACATGTGTGCATGTACGTAATTTGTATTGGAATACAAATGCTCAACATGTAGAAGAGAGGAACTCACTAGTAATAATTGGAACAAGATAAATTTGCAACAAAATGAGACGTAACATGATATAGGGTTGAGATGAAAAGGAACCATACCTTTGTGCATAATAATATGACATGGAGAACAATGCACAATAATAGACCATAATACAATATCATCTCAACCATAGGAATTATGAAATCCATAGTCTCATACCACACATAGTACCACAAATAGGAACATAGTCTCACACAATAAAACCAAAGAAAATAGGTTCAACGACAAAAGATAAATGGACACAAGCGCAAAGAAATGATAAACGCACATGCTTGTGTCCGACCCATGCAAATCCCACGGTGAGAGAGTATAATACCCCGTATTTAAAAAAAATATATTTTACTCAAAGACGAAAGAATTTGACCAAGATTGACTTTTATAATGTTCAATTCCGAGTACTGACTTACCATGGGGAATTCAATATTTCAAGACCAATAGTTATTTTCCTTAGCTTGTAAGTCCAGACCTTATCTAAAAGAAAAGAAACGAGATATGTATTTATATCTAGCCCAGACCCGCCGGCTCTCTATTCCGCACTAGATGTCCCTGCCCTAGTTCTTCCGCCGCCAACGCCGCTGCAACATCAAGTTCGTGTGCATCCGTCGGCAGCCGGCCGGAGCCTTGCCGGAGTGCCGCTCTGCTGTCCTGAAGGCCGTCCGTCGCTAGAGACGTTGCTCCTAGTTGGATAGGTTCGGTTCCTCTTAGCTGGTCTTGCATTTTATTCATTCATTTTCTTACCACCGAGCTATTTGAGTCGATCTGGGCAAGATCCCACCTGTGTACGTCATTTCAGTCTAGAAATCTTTGGTATGGGTAGATCTATTAGCTTATCTTGTTGAGGCTAATATTTAAATCAAGTAAATCTGCTATGTATCCATACGTAGATCCATTATTCCTGCTGGGCTCATTTCCCCAATCTGAGTACAAGTTGAGACTAGCAGGTTCTGATTACTTCTGTTTCCTGGCTAAATCTGGTAGCTTGCACATCGTGGCCTTTTGCAAGTAGTCTGTCTCATGTAGGATTTTGGTACGTGCTTAAACCAGCAGCCATTATCATTAGATATATTGCAATTCCATCCGGTGATTATTTATGTTTGAAGCCTGCCTTGTTTATAAGTACAAATACATGCATGTCTTCCTGATAAATAATTGGATAGAACATCAGGTGCTAAATACGATTTAAAGTATATTGTTCACTGGCCGTGTCTAGTATTTCTGAGAGTGATTTCATCAACAGGTGTGAGGATTTCCGGTGCCGATAAAATACTTCCGTTGAACGTCGAGGTAAAGGCAAGTGCAGGACGAACCACCGTTTTTTGTTTGTGTTCATTCTGTAATTGTTCCTCTGATTGTTCTCATTGAGTGGAAGTTTCTTATCTGATTGTTCAGTTCAGTCCTATTCGATTCTAGTTTCGTATTCATGTTTAGCGATATCACACTTCTTACTTTCATAGCTAACTCGGTGAGAAACTGTTCACAAGCGGCTAGTTCCGATAAAGTTCGGTGAGAACCGTTGCTTGTGAGCTAGTCCGATGGCTAACCTTTCTTGTTGGTCCGGTGAGAGACTGTCCCGAGTTGCTACTCCGATAGAGTTCGGTGAGAAATGTCAGCTCGTGGGCTAGTCCGGGCGACAAATTCAGATATTCGGTTCCATACTTTCATTGACAATTATGTTCGTTCTATGTTTAATCGTTCGTGTGGCTCCAATTGTACTTGCTGAGTATTTCCATACTCATTCTTGTTTTTTTCATTTGGTTTTCAGGTAATGAGTAAAGGTCATTTGCATGGGAGACGGGAGTAGCGCACCTACCACCTCACTTGATCACAAATGTCTTTATAATAAAGCCTAGTGGACAAGTTTAGTTTTCGTAGCTTATAACTTGTTTGTCAGTAGTGCTTGTTGTGTCTTTTGGAATTGCTAGTGTGAGCCTTTGGTCGCTCGGATATCTATATGTTATATATTCTCGCTCGATCGTGAGCTATAAAGTGTGCCCTTGTTTATGTGATCTAAGTTCATGTCATTTGTCCAATATGTATAAAAAGTCTGTCGTGGATGCCTTATAAACAAAGGAGGTGTTGTCTGAGCTTACAATTGTTCCTTTATTAGTGTTTTTTAGATAGTGTGGTAGCACTGCCAGGTGGTTTCTAAACCTGGGGTGTTATAGTTGGTATCAGAGCCTAGGCTTTAGATCTCTGGAATAGCAATAAATTTGACACACTGCACATTAGGATCGGGTTCAAGGGACATGCATCTAATTTGTAACTCTGTTGAGATATGCATCTCATTTATATTGCCTTTGATTCATGTGTTCTGCTTGTTAATTTATTCATTCGAGAATGAGTGCATTTGACTTATGTCGATTTCCTTTTGTTGACTATTGATAATGTGTTGTTTAGTATGCCGCCGAGAGCAGCTAGAGGTCGGAATCGTGGCCGCACTCGTGCTAGGCGAGGACGTGGTGGCCGTAATACCAATGTGGAGGAATCAGATGCAGAGGTTGAGCATAGTCATCACGAGGAAGCACATGTCAGTCAATCTATCAATCGTGGGGGACATGATGGTCAGGAGATGAATCTAAAAGATTGGTTATCACTGAATGCTGATGACTTTCATGGGACTGGGACACCAATGGAAGCAGCTTCTTGGCTGAATACCATGGAGAAGTATATGGAGGCTTTGGAGTTGTCGCCGCGCAAGAGAGTTCTTTATGTGGGCCTCCAACTTAAAGGCTTGGCTGACGCATGGTGGAGGGGAGTCCGTGCAGCTCATCTTCCCGTCCACGGGGAGCCGACATGGGAGTTCTTTGTGCAGCAGTTCACGAGTCGGTACTATCCAGAATCATTCAAGGAGGAAATGTTCATTGCATTAACCCACATTCAACAAGGAGATCAAAGTGTGGATGAGTATGAGGTTGAGTTTAGTAAGATGGTGCTATTTGTGGATACGGTGAATGGAAATGAGGCACGCAAGGCCCAAGCATTTTTCAGAGGCCTCAACTCAAAATATAGGGAAGTGATAGGAACCAAGCCACAAACAAGCTACTCTGAAGTGATTGAGCAAGCCAGAAGGATGGAGCTAGAGTTTCGGCTCACAGCAGCTCGTGACGGTCGTACCGGAGGTAGTAAGGGCGCCGATGGAGACCGCAAGAGGACTTACCAAGGTGGTAGTGGGTCTTCTCAGCAACCTGAACTCAAGAAATCCAAGTCAAACCAACATCCTCAACAGTCTGCCAAGACCATTCAATCTGCGCATTCCTTTTCAACTCCACCTTCAAATAGTACTTCGTTTATTCGTCCTGTCCCAGGACAAGGCTTAATTTGTTTCAAGTGCGGTCAAGGTCACCGTGCTTCTGAGTGTGACTTTTCGGGTTCTTGTGACCATTGTGGCAAGTTCGGTCACAAGAAACTTGTTTGTAAGCAAAATCCCAACTCCATCATCAAGTGGAGGTTGACCAGCCTTCCTTCCACGGGGTCAACCATTACCATTCCTTCATATGAAGTGCCTTCGGGTGTCAGATCCTCACATGGATCAGTTCATATGATGGCAGCTCCTTCAGCCACATCTCCGCAGTTTCCACCTCATCCATACCAGCAACCTACCTCGGGTTACTACTATCATGCACCTCCCCTTCCAGCACCATATGTTCCGCCCAGCTACCTGCTCCTACAGAAACACATCAATTAGTTGGAGATTCTTCTATCTCAGCACCTTTCAGAGTCTACAAACCAGCCAGCAACCTCTTCTCTCGGTCACCATGATGGGTATCAGGTACATAATTAATCCGTACCTACTCCAACGAATTTGACTTTCAATCAACACGTTTGTCACTCGCAACCGGAAGCTGACTTACTTAGTTTTTCCATCAACCTTGTTAATTAATACTCCTTCGGTTGGGATCACTAGAAGTGGTGAACCTGGTGACGATTTTGTGTTCTCTGTTACGTACTTATGTGTTGATATATAGTAGTATCTTTGAAGTATTGATAGTTTAGTTTTGTGTACTGATTCTTGTTTGGCTGAATCGGAGGGTCTATATTTTTGCAATACCAAGTGAGGATGCCCGAGTATTAGGTTGCGAGATTTACCTATTCATGTACGGAGTTAATAGTTTGAGTGTGGGATGGACTGGCCCCCGTACCAACTACTCTTGCTATTAGTTCTTGTTATGTGGGTGTGGTGAACCTCTTGTGTACGTTTACCCTTGGTAGTTTGTGAACAAACCGAGTTATGAAGGCATGAACTTAGATCAGAGTAGGTTTCCTCCTTTGAAAAAAAAATTAAACTCCACAGTGGTGAAAACTCTTGGTGAAGAATTCGAGGTCGAATTCTGTTTAAGGGGAGGAGAATATAATACCCCGTATTTAAAAAAAAATTTACTCAAAGACGAAAGAATTTGACCAAGATTGACTTTTATAATGTTCAATTCCGAGTACTGACTTACCATGGGGAATTCAATATTTCAAGACCAATAGTTATTTTCCTTAGCTTGTAAGTCCAGACCTTATCTAAAAGAAAAGAAACGAGATATGTATTTATATCTAGCCCAGACCCGCCGGCTCTCTATTCCGCACTAGATGTCCCTGCCCTAGTTCTTCCGCCGCCAACGCCGCTGCAACATCAAGTTCGTGTGCATCCGTCGGCAGCCGGCCGGAGCCTTGCCGGAGTGCCGCTCTGCTGTCCTGAAGGCCGTCCGTCGCTAGAGACGTTGCTCCTAGTTGGATAGGTTCGGTTCCTCTTAGCTGGTCTTGCATTTTATTCATTCATTTTCTTACCACCGAGCTATTTGAGTCGATCTGGGCAAGATCCCACCTGTGTACGTCATTTCAGTCTAGAAATCTTTGGTATGGGTAGATCTATTAGCTTATCTTGTTGAGGCTAATATTTAAATCAAGTAAATCTGCTATGTATCCATACGTGTAGATCCATTATTCCTGCTGGGCTCGTTTCCCAATCTGAGTACAAGTTGAGACTAGCAGGTTCTGATTACTTCTGTTTCCTGGCTAAATCGGGTAGCTTGCACATCGTGGCCTTTTGCAAGTAGTCTGTCTCATGTAGGATTTTGGTACGTGCTTAAACCAGCAGCCATTATCGTTAGATATATTGCAATTCCATCCGGTGATTATTTATGTTTGAAGCCTGCCTTGTTTATAAGTACAAATACATGCATGTCTTCCTGATAAATAATTGGATAGAACATTAGGTGCTAAATACGATTTAAAGTATATTGTTCACTGGCCGTGTCTAGTATTTCTGAGAGTGATTTCATCAACAGGTGTGAGGATTTCCGGTGCCGATAATAATACTTCCGTTGAACGTCGAGGTAAAGGCAAGTGCAGGACGAACCACCGTTTTTTGTTTGTGTTCATTCTGTAATTGTTCCTCTGATTGTTCTCATTGAGTGGAAGTTTCTTATCTGATTGTTCAGTTCAGTCCTATTCGATTCTAGTTTCGTATTCATGTTTAGCGATATCACACTTCTTACTTTCATAGCTAACTCGGTGAGAAACTGTTCACAAGCGGCTAGTTCCGATAAAGTTCGGTGAGAACCGTTGCTTGTGAGCTAGTCCGATGGCTAACCTTTCTTGTTGGTCGGTGAGAGACTGTCCCGAGTGGCTACTCGATAGAGTTCGGTGAGAACTGTCAGCTCGTGGGCTAGTCCGGGCGACAAATTCAGATATTCGGTTCCATACTTTCATTGACAGTTATGTTCGTTCTATGTTTAATCGTTCGTGTGGCTCCAATTGTACTTGCTGAGTATTTCCATACTCATTCTTGTTTTTTTCATTTGGTTTTCAGGTAATGAGTAAGGTCATTTGCATGGGAGACGGGAGTAGCGCACCTACCACCTCACTTGATCACAAATGTCTTTATAATAAAGCCTAGTGGACAAGTTTAGTTGTCGTAGCTTATAACTTGTTTGTCAGTACTGCTTGTTGTGTCTTTTGGAATTGCTAGTGTGAGCCTTTGGTCGCTCGGATATCTATATGTTATATATTCTCGCTCGATCGTAAGCTATAAGTGTGCCCTTGTTTATGTGATCTAAGTTCATGTCATTTGTCCAATATGTATAAAAAGTCTGTCGTGGATGCCTTATAAACAAAGGAGGTGTTGTCTGAGCTTACAATTGTTCCTTTATTAGTGTTTTTTAGATAGTGTGGTAGCACTGCCAGGTGGTTTCTAAACCTGGGGTGTTATAGAGAGCCTAATAGAACTACTTCTCCCCCTTTGGCATCGAAATGCCAAAAAGGGAAAAGAGCGATGCTAATGCGTCCCAAAGAGATCACTCATCCTCTTCGTCTTCATCGGCATCATCCTCACTTGCTTCTTGGGTCTCCTCCTCATTGTATGGTGCATCCTCATCATCATCATCATCATCCTCATCACTCTCTTCATCATCATCATCTTCATAGCGCATTGGAGCTTTGCCGGCATTGCGAGAAGACGATGGCATGGAAGAAACATCATCAAAGTCACCCCAAGGAAACTTATCCCTCTTCCATTCCTCAATGGGAAGGGTAGTATCGGACTCCGGTGAAGCGGGGGTACCAACGGGACGAGGAGGTGTCCTTCCACCATTGTTGATCTTGCGTAACTCTTTGACCATCTTGTGTTGGTTGGAGAGGATGTGCTTCCTCTCAACATAGCCTTCATAGTTCTCCTCATGAATGGCAATCCCCATACAAAGCTTGATCTTTTGCAACCAAGAGATATGCTTAACTTCATTGTTGGCCCTTTCTTTGTCACCACTATGCCAAGATGGGGGAGTGGCATTCTTCCTTCGAGTCCTTGGAGCTTCTTCCTCCTCTATCTCATGATAAGTGGGTTTTGGAGTGAGATGAATGGCAAGCACATGGAGAGTTCCAACCTTGTGTTTCTTGAAGCGAGATGTGTCGAGTTGAGGAAGCTCTTGAAGGATGAGCTTCATGACATACGGGGCATACATCGAAGTCTTCTTCTCATGGATAGCAATGTTGATCTCACATTTGATATAGTCCATCACATAAACCTCATACCCTTGGCAAGAAGGTCCGGCAAGATATGTTCTATGAGCATGATATAAAAGGTTGACAAGTTCTCCACGGATTGCATCCGTATTCCCGGCTTGAGGGGCAATGCTCTCACGGAACATGCGAATAAGGATGTTGAAGATAGGCTTGAGACCACGTGTGGTGGCAATGGCACCCTCTTTAGCAACAAGAGGGGCAAGAAGCTTCTTATCATAATCCACTCCATATTGATGCATCCTTCGACCAACGGACACGGTGGCTCCCTTGAACTCATAACCCAAGGCTTGCCCAAACTTTTCAAAGGAAGAAATGCACTTGACCGGGCCCGTCATCCAAGTCATCGAGGTGTTCTCTCCGGGCCGAGTACAAGAGTGGCAAAGAATAGTTTGACCATCTCTATGTTGTAGTCTTGTTGAGTGGTGATTAGCTTCTCAAGCCCGAGCTTCCTAGCAACCCAAATAGCTTCAACAAAGTACTCCTTCTTGGCCAAGGCTTCAAGGTTCAAAGGTTTTTGCAGACACACAAGAGCTTTGGGATCCATGTGGGCATATATTTCCTTCATGATGAGCTCTTGCTCCTTCTCCAAAAGTGAGCATCGGTGGAGTTCTAGGGCATATCATAGAAACTTTGCCCCCGCATAGTTCGAAAGTCTTCCTTGTTCAAATCTTTGACGGTGGTTATGTTCTCAAGCCTTGCCTTCTTGGCCTTTTCTTCTCTTTGGAGGGCAGCCTCTTGCCTAGCTTTTCTAGCATCGGACACTCTCTCCTGCGTAGCAGCACCACGCTGCACATGGCGGTCATTCTCTTCATCATAGTCCAAATAGTGTCGACGGACGGCTTGGGAACTTTGGGTTTGGAGGATGATGAGCCCGAATGGTGCCTCTTCGTATCTGTGAAGAAAGAGTAGATAGATAGCATAGATAAGCATACATGTCCAAGGAGGCCAAAAGGAGAAAGCAGTTGCAAGAAATTTCCCAAAATTGTGACCCAGACCGGAGTTTCCGGCCACAGGGGGCGGAGTTTCTGGCCAGACCGGAGTTTCCGGTCTTGGAGGCCGGAGTCTCCGGCCCTGGGGCGAGAGATCCCGATCTAGGTCGAAATCCAGGAAAATTTGTTGTAACCAATTTCCATAGACTGCATTTGCCACAAATAAGATTCTACACCAAGAGAAACTAAGAGAACTACTCTCAAAACAAGATCTAGGAGGAATCCTAGAAGAGAGAGAGAGAGAGAGAGAGAGTGGTGACCTTTGCCTCTCATGGTGAGATCCAATGAAGGGGAGAAGGTTCCCCGGTGATGCAGAAGTGGGGAGGCCGGTGGCATGGCTGGATCCGGTGGAGGAGACAGCCGGAGGGCACCCGGAGCGGCGACGGCGGCGACTGGGAGAGGTTGGGGATCGGGGGTGTGTGAGGAATTATGAGAAAACTCCTCACCCCGATCCCCTTTAGGATCCCAGGAAAACGCCAAGTCCGGAGTTTCTGGCCTAAACCCCGGAGTTTCCGGCCTGAGCCGGAGTTTTCGGGTTTAGGGCGGAGACTCTGGACAGCCCAGAGTTTCCGGTGTTACACACATGAGTCTCCGGACCCAACCACTCCAAAAATGCCAGATTTTTGGTGGGGACATGTATGAATGCAAGAGGAGCATGTTTTTAGGTAGGAATAGGCTTAGTATGAGAACTTTGTCACTGATGAGGGGATAGACACTTGGTAGTTGCAATATCAAATATAAAGGCCAATTTCCAAGTGTTTCTCCAAACAAAATAAAGATCTAGAAAACCCAAATAAAATCCAAATAAGATCAACTCCTCATAAGGAGGAGGGCGGTGGCCTAGGCCACCATGTATGAGTGTGTGGTGTGACACCGCGAAGATGTATCTTGGGTTCACGGCCACTACTTGTCATTTAAGCTCACAATTCATGAAATGAAAATATAGAGACAAAATGAGGTCTTACTATCGGCATAATGGGGGGAGGGATAGTCCTATGGATTAGGACCGCACTCCCCCTATGTCCATGCCTACACCTAAACAAAATAGATAGTCAAGAAATAGGTGTGTATGCAAGATGGTCAAGTCAAGCTCGTCGAATCCACGATATTTAGCTCATGCCTCAAAAAAGTAAATCTTGCTTCATCAAGAGGCTTCGTGAAAATATCCCCAAGTTGGTCTTTGGTTGGAATATAGCCAAGCTCAATATCACCACGGGCAATATGATCCCGAATAAAATGATGACGAATCTCAATATGCTTCGTTCTTGAGTATTGCACCGGGTTATGGCCAATCTTGATAGCACTTTCATTGTCACACAAAAGAGGCACTTTGTCACAATTGACACCGTATTCCTTTAAAGTTTGCCTCATCCAGAACAATTGAGTGCATGCACTAGCGGCCGCCACATACTTGGCTTCGGCGGAGCATAGAGATATGCAATTTTGCTTCTTAGAAGACCAACTCACCAAGGACCTACCCAGAAATTGGCATGCCCAGGAAGTTGATTTCCTATCATCCTTGCAACCGGCCAATTCGAGTTCGTGTACCTGGCAAGAGAGAAATTAGTGCCCTTTGGGTACCACAAACCAAACCTTGGGGTATAAACCAAATATCGAAGGATTCTATTGACCGCCACCATGTGGCTTTCTTTTGGAGCGGCTTGATACTTTGCACACACCCCTACACTCAACACAATATCGGGTCTAGATGCACAAAGATAAAGCAAAGAACCAATCATAGAGTGATAAAGTTTTTTATCAACATCGATACCGTCGGGGTTAAGTTCAAGATGGCATTTGGTGTCCATGGGAAACCGCTTCTCCTTAGCATTTTGCATATTGAACCTCTTGAGCATGTCTTGGGTATATTTGGTTTGAGAGATGAAAGTCCCTTCATTCAATTGCTTGATCTCAAAACCGAGAAAGAACTTCAATTCGCCCATCATAGACATCTCGAACCTATCGGTCATAAGCTTTGAAAATTCATCATTGAAAGCTTTGTTAGATGAGCCAAATATAATATCATCAACATAAAGTTGGCATATGAAAAGGAGAGAATTCCTTATTTGGCCCTTTCTTAAAATTTTCTTCCCTATTTGACCCTAGAAAAAAAAATCTTCCCAATATGACATCTTAATTTCATTTCTTTCCTAATATGGCCCTCTAGTGCATTTTGAGCACTAAAAGACTATTGTGCCCCTGATAAATATGTGATAAAAAATCAGGCCGGTCCTCTCCTTTCCGATTCGCAGATGCGCCGGCGGTGGCACCTCGATGGCCCCGGAGTAGCCGGAGAGCCGCTTGGGATGGCAACCGTTCTTGCCTCGTGGAGCGGCAGGGGAGGTGCTCGGGACGACACGCCGTCGGTGGCGGCGCCGCTGCTTCCACGGACGGGTAGGTCCATGTCTTCCTCACCCTTTCCCTCACACCTTGCGGATGGCTTGGGAATGTCGCCGCGTGCACGCTCAACGTCGCCTCGTCGTTCTACCACACTGTCAGTCTCATTCGTTGGCGCGCCGCCGGCGCACGAGGTGCTTGTGATGCGGGGCAGCGTCTCAGCACCCTGCGGTTCAACAGGGACGCATGCGAGGAGGATGAGGGCACGCCAGGAGGGGGCGATGCGCGGCGAGCCGCGCCATGGCCACCATGTGCGTGGACGGCGCCGACGCCCACTCGACGCACCCATGTCCGCGCCGCTCGCATTCTCGCACTGCTTCAGCGGTGCACTCGAGGAACCCCGGAACGAGAGGGTGCGCGTCAACGAGGCTGGCCTTCAGTGCGTGCATGCGAAGGTGCGAATCCCTGGCCCCGCGGCCGTAGGCGTGGAGAACCGCAGGTCGACCCAGGCCATGTGAACGCCGTCGGCCGAGCCGAGCTGTTGCGGATGGCGGATTGGAGCTGGTGGCGCAAGCTCGGCGTTGCCATAACACGCGCGAGGCAGCTGGATGTTTCCCGCCTTGCCGGTGCATGGAGCACGGCGGCAAAAGGATGACCCAACATGGTCTCAGCCCGAATGGCGCCAAGTGTTGGATTTAATCTTGCAATCCTATCTCGGAACTTTGCACTGCATTGTACCTGTAGGTTCAGTTAAGTGTAGCTCTTCTTTTTTTTCACCTGAAAGTGTAGCTCTTCTAGCTGTTCCCGTTGATAGCATTGTAGCAACGACACCAAGCACGGCGGCATGGACGCGGCTGATCGTTCCAGGGCAAGAGAGGAAACCTCGATGAGCCTCTCAGACACGGCCGATCATTTTTAGTTACAGTAAACTTCGAAACCTCGATTAGCCTCAATTTTTTTTGTCACATAATTTATCAGGGGCAAAAGAGTCTTTTGAATGCTCAAAATGCACTAGAGGGCCATATTAGGAAAGGAATGAAATTAAGATGTTAAATTGGGAAGAATTTTTTTCTAGGGCCAAATAGGGAAGATGATTTTAAGAAAGGGCCAAATAATGAATTCTCTCTATGAAAAGCTCCCCTTTAACCCTCTTGGTAAAGAGGGTGGGATCGATTTGCCCCAATTCAAATCCACGGTCTAGCAATAGCTCTCTTAGGTGCTCATACCAAGCACGAGGTGCTTGTTTGAGACCATAGAGCGCCTTATCAAGCTTGTAGACATGGTTAGGGAATTTAGGGTCCTCGAAACCCGGTGGTTGCTTAACATATACCAACTCCTTTAAAGGACCATTAAGAAAGGCACTTTTCACATCCATTTGTTGCAATTTAAAGTTATGATGTGATGCATATGCAAGAAGGATACGGATGGACTCAAGGCGAGCCACGGGTGCATAAGTCTCTCCAAAATCAATGCCTTCAACTTGAGAGTACCTTGTGCAACCAATCTTGCCTTGTTCCTCACAACCATTCCATGCTCATCTTGCTTGTTCTTGAATATCCACTTTGTGCCTATAACATTGCGGCAATCTTTTGGCTTCTCAACTAGATTCCACACTTTGTTGCGCTTGAAGTTATTGAGTTCATCATGCATAGCTTCTAACCAATCCGGATCTTCAAGAGCTTCAAACACTTTCTTTGGTTCCACCATGGAAATATGAGCTTGATGTTCACTAAAGCTTGCCAATTGCCTTCTTGTGGTAACACCTCTCTTGTGGTCACCAAGGATGTTTCTAGATGGTGACTCTTTATTTCAAAGTCTTTTCAACTCTTGCTTTACGACGGGCTTCGATATCTCTATTGCATCTTGGAGGTATCTCTTGATCATCTTGATCATTTGAGTCCCCGTCTTGACCGGAATGTTGACCTTGATCATCTTGAAGCACATCTTCAACAATGGAAGGAGAGGGTTGATCTTGGTCATGACCTTGGCTAGCATCAACAATAGGAGAACTTGGTTCTTGCATAGCAACTTGGTCAACATGAGGAGGGTCTTGAACTTGTTCTTGGGGTGGTGCATCATTTGCTTCCATGATAGGCGCCGTTTCAACTTGTGATGAAGAGGCTCCACTTGAATGGAGCTTGGACTTGCTTGAGGAGACTCGTAATGAATCTCAACGGGACGATGGAAACCAATGCCCATTCTTCTTATAGCATCTTGAGGCTCTTCATTATCTACATCACAAACATGAAATTGCGCCACTTGGGAGCCGTCATTCTCATCGAACCTCACATCACAAGATTCTATGACTTTCCCAACGGTTTTGTCATAGACTCTATAGGTGTGAGATTCGGCACCGTACCCAACAAAAACACCCTCTAAAGCTTTAGATTCAAATTTAGACAAACGAACACTTTGATCTTATAGAAACACTTACAACCAAATACTCGGTAGTAGGAGACATTGGGCTTGTTGCCGGTGAGCATCTCATAAGGTGTAAACTTCTTGCCAACGCGAAAGAATAGCCGGTTTGATGAATGACACGCCGTGGAGATAGCTTCGGCCCATAGAAAGAGTGGAGACTTAAACTCCGCCAACATAGACCTTGCCATATCCATGAGAGTCCGGTTCTTCTTTCGGCTACACCATTTTGTTGAGGGGTATATGCAGCGGAATATTGATGACGAATCCCCTCTTCACTAAGAAACTCATTTAAGGTGTAGTTCTTGAACTCGGAGCCATTATCACTCCTAATGACCAATATAGGGACATTGTGTTGGCGTTGAACTTCATTGGAAAAGTCGATGACGGCTTGTTGGGTCTCATCCTTCGTCTTGAAGAAATAAACCCAAGTAAATCTTGAATAGTCATCAACAATCACCAAACAATATTTCTTCCCACCAAGACTTGGTTGAGGCACGGCACCAAAGAGATCAACATGAAGAAGTTCCAATATCCTCTTTGATGAAATGATGGTCTTGCTTGGATGGGGAGAATCATGCATCTTTCCTTCAACACAAGCCCTACAAAGACGATCTCTAGAAAAAGAAACATTGTCTTTTAGTCCAAGAATGTGGCCACCCTTGTGAAGACTTTGCAAAGTTCTCATGTTGACATGGGACAAGCGGCGATGCCACAACCATCCCACGTCGGCCTTTCCGAATAGGCATATTGCTTGAGTGTTGGTAGACCCCGAAAAGTCCACCACGAACAACTCATTTTCAACATACCCAACGAACATGACCTTTAGAGTCTTGCTCCTCAAGAGTACCACCATATCAATAGTAAAATGGACATCAAAATTCATCTTATTAAGTGCACGAACGGACATAAGATTGTAACCGAGGGACTCGACAAGCATGACATTTACAAGGGTGATATCCTTTGCAACTACCACCTTGCCGAGGCCCTTACCTCCGCTTTTGATTTATCACCATAGGAGACGGATGCTTGATTTATATTTGGTCCCAACTCCGTCATGATCTCCTTGCTTCCGGTCATATGACTAGTGCATCCACTATCAACCACCCATTTAGACCCACCGGAAGCATAGTCCTACAAGAAATCATTGCTTGGTTTTAGGTACCCATCTTGCAATGGGTCCTCTTTGTTAGCAACAAGGGTCTTAGGAACCCAAATAGATAAGCAACATAACCATCATAAGGACCAACATATTTTGCATAAACATCACCATAATAATCAACATAAAAATAGTGAGGGTTAGCTCCCGCAAAGTCACTACGAGTGGTCTTGCCCCTAGTGGCATTCCACCGCAATGGGAGTCTTGGCTTGTGCGGGCTTGGCATTGGTGTTGCTCTTCTTCTTCTTTGCCTTGGCCACATAACCAAGACCCTCCTTCCCTTTGTGTGGCTTTTGCTCAAAAATTTGAGCAACAACCTTTTCTTTACCTTTAGGAATAGAGGTCTTGGCACTAGTGGCCTTGGCAAGCTCAACCTTCAACCTAGCATTTTCCTCAATAACATTTGCATGATCACAAGAGGGAGTAGTAGTGCTAGGTGAGTTAGATTTAGAAAGTTGAGTTTGAAGTTGCTCATGAGACTTGACTAGAAGAGAGTGGGTACTTTCCAAGGCCTTGTGAGCCTTGTCAAGTTTCTCCACATCCTCAAGGAGTCTAGCATTAGCAACCACAAACTCGGCTTTCTCCTTTTTAATCACTTTATATTTAGCAAAGACATGGTCTCTATCCTTAATGATTTTAGCAATTATTTCATCATTTTTATCATCAAGGACTCAAGTCTTTCCTCAAGAGAAGTTCTATATTCACTCTCTTTTGAAGAGAGGCATTCAAGGATGCAATGGTGAGAGCATCCTCTCTCTCAATTTTCCCTTGTCATCAAGGATTTCTTCGGCCGCATCAAGTTGTCTCAAGAGAGACTCAACATATGCCTTAGTTTCACCTTGCAAGTTAGCCACAATAGTATCGGAAGCAACAAGTTCTTTCTTAATCACAAGACTAGTTTTATCATCTATTTCATGCATAGTCTTGGGAGTAGAAGATGATACCTCGGTGACGTGAGCCATGAGGCAACGAGCGGTGTTGATGGAGAGGTTCTCATTGGGGGATTCGAAGAGAGAAGGAGGTGGAGTTGATACAATGGCCAATGCGGCCACCTCACGAGTGGGTTCTTCTTCTTCTTCGGAATCCTCGGAAGGATACTCTTCTTGAGTCATCAACACAATTCTTGGTGCTTTCTTGAAGAATGGCTTCTTCTTGACAAAAGGCTTCTTTTTATCATGTTTGATTGGCCTTGAGGACAAGCCTTCCACCGTTTTGCTCTCTATTCTCATAAGGACAATCTTTGATGAAGTGATGCTTGTTATGACAATTGTAGCAAGTCTTTTCTATTAGCAAACTCCTTCTTCCCGCTTGGATTGTTTGCTAGATCAACTTGAGCCTTTGCCTTGGCCGGGTCACGCCAAAAAGTCCTTGTTGCAAGAGCTATGTGACCATGGAGGGCTTGTTCAAGATCATCGGGAGGAAGGTTGTTCGGGCATGCTTCAACTCATCATGTTCATCAAGGCACACAACCTTGGCCTTCAAAGCAAGAGAGGGACCTTGTTTCATTCCCATGGCCCTAGCACGGTTGTCTAGAGCATTCTTGGTGGCAACCTTGGAGGCTTGCATCTCTTGCATAACTTCATTGGATGACATGTCAAGGTAGTTGTGTCTTCCTTGATGCCTTCAAGTCAATGGGCTCGAAGGCATGAGAGCATTCACATACTTCCTTTGATCCAAGCATCATCCACATAGGTTGCCCCACATTATAAAAGGCTTTGGCAAGAATCTTGAGTCTTCCATACATCTCCTCATGAGTTTCATTATCAAGCATGTAGAAACCTTCGGCCTCATTGCTCAAGGCATCAAATCTATTCCTCTTCATGCTTTCATTTCCAAGAAATGCCACCTCAAGGCAATCCCAAGCTTCTTTGGCGTTGGAGCATGTTGAATGTGATGCATACCATTTTCTCCAACGGCAAGTACAAGCATGTGAAGAGCAGAGGCATTGAGTTGAGCATCAACCACCTCTCTTCTTGTCAAGTTGTTTGGATCCACGGCCTTGTATCCCACACGTATGATCCTCCAAAGCTCGATAGAGGCACTGTTGACATGAGATTTCATTGAGTGTTGCCAACTAGTAAAAGCCAATGCATTAAGCTTAGGTGGAGGACCTAAGGTATTTAAGCGAGGATGAGGGATAAGTGGGTCGGGAGAGTAGACACCATGAGGAGAGACCTCATGGTACTCGGACTTCCCACTTTCCGGCTTGGATGTGGATGGAGGGGGTTCTTAAGGTCGGAGTTTTCAACCCCTTTCTTTTTCTCTTTTTCCTCCTCGGTATCACCGTCATTGGAGTTAGCGGAGTCCTCAAGTGAGACGGTCTCCGTAGGAACCTTGCCACTTGCGAGTTGCTTGAGCAAGTCACGCATCTCAGCAAATTGGGTATCGATGGACGATTTCAATGATGTTTCCAACATTTTGAGATCGGCCATGGATGCCGGAGTGACTTGGTCCTTCGCGGACTCATCATCACTTTGTGTCATACTTCTCTTAGGCGGTTAAGCCCAACAAGAGAGCCGAGGCTCTGATACCAATTGAAAGGATCGGTATGACACCTAGAGGGCGGGAATAGGTGCTACTTCAATTTTAGTACTTTTTCAAATTAGGCTTGACACAAAAGGTAAATTCTCTAGATATGCAACTAAGGTGAATTTACCTATATGACAAGCTAGCAACTAAACAAGATACACGAAGTAACGACTGTAAACAAGGATAGAAGTAACCGAAGTGAAAGCACGCGGAGACACGGATGTAATCCCGAGTTCCTCCCTTTTAGGGGAGTACGTCTCGTTGGAGAGGTGTGAGCTACCACGAAGGTCAAAACTCAACCGCCACAAAGGCGTCACCTTCTTCTCCGATGAACCGCACCACAAAGGTTTGGTTCACCTTCCACTATCGGAATCCTTCAAGGCGGAATCCGGAGCCCTTACCTCCCCGGCAACGGCGCCAGAAAATAGCTTGATGTCTACGCACGCTTCTATTCTTGTCGACAGTGTTGGGCCTCCAAGTGCAGAGGTTTGTAGAACAGCAGCAAGTTTCCCTCAAGTGACTCACCCAAGGTTTATCGAACTCAGGGAGGTAGAGGTCAAAGATATCCTTCTCAAGCAACCCTGCAATTAAGATACAAGAAGTCTCTTGTGTCCCCAACACACCTAATACACTTGTCAGATATATAGGTGCACTAGTTCGGCGAAGAGATATTAAAATACGAGTGATATGGATGATTATAAATAGTAATTGCAATCTGAAATAAAAATGGCAGCAAGCAAACATGTAGCAGAACTGGTTGTAAACGGTGTTTCAATGCTTAGAAACAAGGCCTAGGGATCATACTTTTACTAGTGGTCACTCTCAACAATAATAATATAATTGAATACATAGATAGTTCCTCTTCACTATGCTACTCTGAGTTATTCTCTCGTTGGATAACGAACACCAATCCACCGCGTAGGGCTATAAAAGCACACCTTAAAGTCGCATTCCCATGTCTAGTTAACCCCACACTGTCAACTTGAGCACCCTAGAAGGTACTAGACAAACACCGCAATTTCATCGAGACATCCAACGCAAATAATAACTCATGATAAGTATTCCTGTTATCTTTAGCCTAAGAGCCACACACGGGGCGCACACTGTCAACTTCGCACCGTGGGACAAAGGTGACTCCGGAGATTACATTAATAAAACCACTTGAGTATCATATAAGATAATGAAGAGTACATCTATGGATTCAACTAGATTACAAAGCTCATGATCACATAAAGATCACACCATGGAGAGAGAGATAAACCACATAGCTACCGGTAGAGCCCTCAGCCCCGAGGGAGAACTACTCCCTCCTCATCATGGGAGGCAGCAACGACGATGATGGAGGCGGTGGCGTCTATGGAGATGGCTCCGGGGAATTCCCCGTCCCGGCAAGGTGCCGAAACACAGACTTCTGTCCCCAGAATTAGGGTTTCGGATGGCGGCGGAGCTCTGGAACTTTTCTGGGGAAATCGTCCACGCACTTAGGGTTTTCGCGTCGGGGGGAATAAGTAGTCCAAAGGGCATCGCGAGGAGGTGACCAAGGCGGCGACACCACCCCTGGGGGCGGCCAAGGCCCAAACGCGCCCAGGGGGCGTGTGGAGGCTGTGGGCCTCCCCCAGACTTGTCCTTCTGGCTCCCGGAGTCTTCTGGCGTTTTAGAATTTCTGTAATTTTTTCAGATTTTTCTGAGCACTTTCAATTTTGAACCTTTTCTGCAATGCACAGACATAATAAACAGAAACTGGCACTGTGGCATCTTGTTAATAGGTTAGTCTAATAAATGTCATAATATGATATAAAGTGCATATAAAACATGTGGCAATTGATATAAAACATGCATGGAACATCAAAAATTATAGATATGTTTGAGACGTATCAACAACCCACAATTGGGTTGGGGGCTCCCGAACAGCTACAAATCTGTCACAAAGACAACAAGTGAGTACAACAAGAAGCTAGGTTTTCCTAATGGAAACCCTAGCAAAGGGGCCCTCAAGTAAATGAGGGGGAAATGAAGAACGGCTTGGTGAAGATGTAGATCCGGTTCTTCTCCTTCAATCCTCCAAAGATCAACGAGTTTGGGTGGAGGGATTGGGAGATCTAGTGATTCTTGAGCTTGCAACAATGGTGTCTTCAAGTTTTGGGCGAGCTAGCTGGATGGAGGTAGGTGGAGGGGTATTTATACCCCTCCCAGAAAATTAGCCGTTGCAGTCCACTTAGTCCGGAGTTTCCGGTCAGGGAGGCCGAAAACTCCGGCCTGACTCCGGGGTCACTCCGGACCCTGATACCGCGACTGCCGCCGCGTTGCTTTCTTCGCAGCAACTCCAGATGGGCCGAAAACTCCGCACCCTGAGGGCGGAAACTCCGGCCGCGACCGGAAACTCTGGGGAAACTCCGGACCTACTCCGGCCTCGATGCAGCGACAGCCGCCGTGAGGCTTCAAAGCTTGCTGGGCCGGAAACTCCAGCCCCTGAGCACCCTCAGGCCAGAAACTCCGGCTTGGCCAGACAAACTGCAAACTCCCTTTTCTTCGACAATTGTTTCGATGCAAAGTGAATTATATCTTTTCATTCCTGCACCACTTAACAACATATTAAATAATTCCTAGTGTTGTTGCCTAACACACAAAACATGGGGGACAGAAAATATGTCCTTTCACTCATAGCCATTTATCGGACTTAGGTCCACCATCGCCTCTTCGTAGTTCTTAGGTTTGTCATGTTCCATTAACATGACATTTATAACAAGATTGTTCTACCACATAGTGCGGAACACATTCTTGTACGCCTACGATCTTAGTATGAGCTCAGAGCATTACGATCATTATCATCAGCTTCCTTCCAGTTGTGGAGGACGGTACCAGAACTATTTCCGTTGCGCCACTCGATGTCTGGAGAGAAAGTTCATTAACTTCGTCTTGCTCTACTTTCTTTCCCTGTTATACCCTTGGCAAGAAACTATTTCTTGAGCAAGGCACGTTCCAGCAGCAAATTTGCCTTTGTCGTGAGAAATGTATCCAACTGATTTCTTAGATACACTACAAAGATGAATTTATCTGTTTTAGGTTTCATCATATCAAAACACTAAAATATCGAAACGACAATGTAGGCTAAAAGCCATGCCATCACTCATATGGTATTGCCTCCACGGATTTAGATGGTTTCCCTATTATCTAACGTGAATGTTTTGTTTCTACCATATGACTTCAATGATCACAATAATTCGATAAGAGATTTTATTTACCACACACTATCCAATAGAGTGTGATTACGACATCCTAACACACCAGATCATTGTGGTGTTCCATGCGGCGCAATTTGTGGAACTCTTTTCACAAGTTTTCCAATGATATGCCAAACTCATAACTCAAATCCTTGTTTCCTCGATCTGTATCGCAGGAATTTGATTTTCTTGTTAAGTTTATTTTCTTACTTCACTCCGAACTTGTTTGATCTTATCAAACTTTTAAGACCAGCATTTCTTTAAGTGGATATACCCATATCTACTCAAATCATTGTTGAAGTTTACGAAATAATGATTCCCACTACACGTTGAAGTACTTCATTGATCCACACACATCATTATGTATGATTTTCAACAAGTTACATGCCCATTTCCAGAAAACGGTATTTTAGCTATTTTGCAAGTGTCATAAGATCATAATCTAGAGACTCGGAGATCCATCAGAATGGAGCTTCCTCATGCATATAACTCAAAACGTTAGTGCCACAAGATTGTGGTGTCATTACTAAGTTTGTATCCTTTGGCATTAATGTTATAAATGTGAGAGCTACTACCATCTAGATTCACATAAGAACATTCCATTCATAATCGGTGTATGATCATTAAAGATATTACACATAAATATAGGACAACAATTTTGTCACTGACAAATATGAGGCAAGGCACACTTATAATGATCATGCTAACAAGCGATCAAAAG
This sequence comes from Poa pratensis, assembly GCA_947311845.1. NCBI lineage: Eukaryota > Viridiplantae > Streptophyta > Magnoliopsida > Poales > Poaceae > Poa > Poa pratensis. Next base: position 13,169,265 of record CAMZMU010000110.1, read on the forward strand.
GAATTTGTTTAAATCCAAATTAATCCAAACGGTAGATGTCGAGAGAGAGTGTCTATGGCCATCAAAACATATTGCTTGCCATCATCAACACACATTGTTTCTCCATCCTTCCAAGCTACTCAATCAGAAAAACTTGTTTCATAAAACATGACCAGTATCAAAACTCAGTCAACTACTGCAAGTACTTGTTTAGGTAAAACATTCATAACTTGTATATCATATATACACTATCATCATTGGTGACTTCCCGGCGATCTGTTTCATCTTCTTGATTCTTCAACGTAATCAAGAATTCATGAAGGTGAACGATTCCCCTTGCATGACATAGTCTATGACAAAACATTTGCATCTGGCAACGTTTTCTGTCATCCAGTGATCGAGCTGAGCGAGGCGTCTCAATGTCATCAAGTATGACCAATGTCATCAAGATTGACTAATGTCATTAAGTATGGCCAATGTCATCAAGTATGACTGCCACGTGCTCCTTTAATGTGAGTGTTCTCTTCCGTCTTGGTTGAGAAGAAAACCTAATTTACGGTGGATACAGATCATTAGTCTCAGCGACCATTCCAAATGTCCACGATCTTTCAACACGAACCCACAGTTTATTCTATATGGCAGAGATCATAGCATACACTGGACTATGATGGAATTATCCGCACAAAACTTGATAATCCAAATTATCCTTTTGATTAGCGGAATCTCCGGGTTTTATCTCCTATCGGGTTTTGTATAAAAAAAAAGGTTTGAAACAAGGAGTATCCTCAAGCTACGGTATAAAAATATGAAGTTTGGACCCAACCTTTTAAGTTTCTCAATCGCACGAAAGCACCTAAGTTTAAAAGGTCTATCAAACAGGTTATTATCTACAAAGGTTTTGCAAGACATAAAGATTTTGTTCATAATAAAATATGGGTTCAAGTTTTAATAAAATAAAACTACTAGAACTCCCACTCAAAAAGAATATCCCTCGCTTCATTTTAGTGATTACACGATCCCCATCCACTATACTATCCCCCATCGTCAAGGCCGATAGCATAATTTCAAAGGTAGACATCGATATGTCAATCACAGCAACTATGTGACTCGTGCTTAACCTTTCGGTCACTGTGTTCCGAGGCCATGTCTGTATATGCTAGCCTCGCCAAAATAACCTCTAGCGTATTGCTTGTGCAACGTGGCTTACACCCACGGTATGCGAACGCAGATACGTCTGACACCCGATCGTCACGGCCTGCCTCGTATTGGAGAACTTTCGGTGGTGCACGCTAAAGGGAGAACACTATATGATATTTTGGAGAGATCATCTTATATTACTACCGCCGTGTAACTAATATATAACATATATATATATATACAATATAAGATGCACACAATAACATAACATTAAAAATGTAATGTAATGCGACATGATATGGTCTTGCGCCGATGGTCTCCATCGCGCCCACAGTTTATAAACAATTTACTAAACTTAACTTGACCATATCACATAGCCCCTACAAAATAAAGTTAGACGCTTTCTAATTTATCTTTTGCATGTTTTACGTGGCTGCTAGGTCGTAAAAGAACCATTCTTACCTACAAATATACAACCACAACAACGATTAAATAATTGTCTCTATTACACCCCTTTCAGGGTCCTCCATTGTAAATGCAATATCAACTATTGTAAGAGAGACAGACACCCGCCAGCCGCATATATGGTGCAAGTCATATGTCAGTTGCGGAACCATGTGGCCCACCTAGGCTGCGCCATGCCTGGAGCCCATCTGGGGGGCAAATTCCCCTTTTATGGGCCTTTGACCTCCGGTCAAGGCCCATTTAAGGTGGGCTGCCATTAAATTCGAATTAAATCAAATAAAATATATATTTAATCATTAATTATATTAATTAATATTAAATACATGTTATTTAATTTATTCGACCTCCGAAACATCTTTTGTTGCCCTCCGAACTCCATCGGATATGTCCCGGAACCATTCCGAAACCCTTCTCTATTTTCTCTTCAATATCCAATCTTTATAAAACCGTCGCCTACCCTTAAGTGTGCCACCCTACGGTTCGGGATCACTCCAGACATGATCGAGACACGTTCTCTGATCAATGACCATCAGCGGTGGCTGGACTGCCGTGATAGCCCCTGTGCGTCCACGAATGTATTTTTATCGTTTGAACCTTAGACGTCTAGTTTCAACCTTTTGCCTACGATACTTAGATTGTCCGAGACTCGTTCTCCGGTATCACGATTACCGAGCTTGATCTCGTCACTTGACAATTCTATCTTTACTCGTCTGTGATATTACATCTCTATGACCTAGTTACATGCTTGCAAGCTTATTGATATGATCTCACCGAGTGGGCCCAGAGTATCTATCCTGCTATGTGTATTGGCAAATCACTATCTTGATCATTCACCTCGACCACTTCCTTCGGATACGCGAAAGGGACACCTTTATTGTCACGCTAGATAAGACATGACGTTTGATGCAATCAAAGTACTTCCAGAAGCAGCGATTAAATATGATCTCACGGTCAAAGGTATGAACACTACGTTTCTATATATCTTGGGTATGTGTCCATCCCATCATTCACCTAATGACACGACTCCATTGTCAATTGACATAAATGTCCATGATCAGGAAACCTTGATCATCGGTTGCCCAATGGACTAGTTAAGAGGCTACTAGGGACCTGGTTGTTTACATACCACACGTGCATTAATGTTTCCGCTTAATATAGTTATAGCATGGTACAAAACTTATTATGAACAATTGAGATATGACAAAGAAAATATCCTTATTAATTGCCTCTAGGGCATATCCCCAACACATATGCTGCTCGTGCCATTGATTTTAGGTTAATATATTTTTTGAAAATGGCTCTTTTGGTGTTAGAATAAATGACAAGAATAGTAACTATGCCACTGCTAGAAAAGCTCTCAAACAAGGTGACACCCGTCGCCTTATTATTTCATCTAAAATGTTGGCTAAAACTGCTAGAAGTGGGATCATTACCGTTTGCTACCTGATATTTTCAGGGAGGAATTCTAAGTATACAGTACGCCGATGATACTATCATATTTTGCAAGCAGATGTTGATGTGGCTACAAACCTTAAATGGATTTCAACCTTTTTTGAGTCTGGTCTTCGAATTAACAATAACAAGAGTGACATGATGACGGTCAATATGGATGATCAACAAGCTAACTTGTTTGCCCAAATATTCTGCTATAAGAGAGGTTCTTTTCCCTTTAAATATTTGGGTGTCCCTCTCCATTTAGGAAATTTATCCGAAGAGGATCTACAACCCATCATTGATAGAATAATGAAAAAAATACAGGGCAGAAAGGCGGCTTATTGCCTTATGGAAGCAAGTTAATGTTTATGAAGTATTGTCTTTCTTGCATTCCTACGTACGTACTATTATATTTTTTCCAAATGGGCAATAATCCAGGCTATAAATCTCAGACGACCCACTTTTTGGGGTGATAAGAGGATACTAAACGGTATCATGCAGCTAACTGGGACTTTGTTTCCTTAAGAAGGTAATATGGTGTCCTTGGGGTACATGACTTAAGGGATTTTAACCTGTGCCTTTTGGCTTTCTGGATTAAAAGATACAGCCTAGTTCAAAATAAACTATGGAAGACAATTGTTGAATATAAATACAAAAATTCTTCCCCCAATATTTCATGGACTCATGGGGGCATAGTTTCTTCTTTTTAGAAAGGGTAGTCTGGGCTGTTGACTATGTTAGAACGGGATACAAATAGGAGACTGGGAATGGACACAAGGTAAAAATTTGGGAAGATGTGTGGGTTGGGAAATGCGGCCTGGCTACTACTCCTTTATGTTATTGCCAACGAACAACATGTGTCTGTTGCTGAGGTTTGTGATGATCAGGATATGAAAATCTCCTTTAGGAGATGTGTTGATATTAATCTTATGTCAAAATGGTGTGAACTGGTATAACTAACTAAAAGTATTCATCTTTACGATAATGCTGATGAAATTATTTGGAAATATTCTACCTCTGACACTTACTCCGTGAGTTCCTTTTACACTATTGTGAACAATAGGGGGTGGTACCCGTTACTTACTTCGGCTATCTGACATTTATGCGTTCCTCCAAGGATCCATGCATTTTTGCGGTTATTGTCTGATATAGACTATTGACAAGAGATACTTTGAATAAATGTAGACCGGCAACCCACAAAAGTTGTGTTCTCTGTGATGAAGGTGAAAGTGTTCGTCTTCTTTTTTTTTTAGTGTATTATGGTGTCCCAGATTTGGAGATTGGTTGCCTCTTTCTTTAAATGTGAGTTGGGTACTAATTTTGAATCAATTTGTCATTGGTGGCTTAGTGAGAAGAAATATTGCTTTTAGCCTTAATATGTTATCTTCGCCCACCTTATGATGTGTTTGGAACTTGAGAGATGGAATTTGCTTTCAGGGGACACCTTGGTCGAGGATGACCTATGTCTGAAACAAGCTGGTGCTGACTCTGTACTGATGGAAGAAACTACACAACTCTCACAATCGAAGCTCCTACATCAATGCAAATTGCTGCTGGAACATATAAGATGGGAGTTGCTCTGAATCGCATGGATGTGATGCTGGCGAACCACGGGGTCAAGAGCAAAAGGGAGCTCATTCGCCAATAGAGCAAAGGGGAGCCGAACTGCGTGATGTTTTGAAAAACTTGTAAAGTTGGCATTATGCTTGACCTATTTCTGGTTGCTACCTTTTGTTTAGTTTCTGAATAATGTGATTTCGTTTGCTTAAATGAAATCGGGAGGTGGCTGTAATTTTCTCTAGAAAACCGTTCAGAGTATTACGCCGAGTAGGTCTCGGAAGATCCGCCGAGACTGTGAACACTACTCCCTCTGATCCTAAATGTAGGCATTTTAAACTTTTTCTTAATCCGTACATATCTAAACATATTTTAGTGTATTGATTCACTCATTTATGTCCATATTTAGTCCACATTAAACTGATCAAAACATTTTATATTTTGAAATGGAGTGGTTAAATCAGACCGAGGTAGTCCAATCTATTTATTCGTCATGACCATATCACACACGTCTGGCCTTCTGTGTCAAGAATAAAAAACCTGATCATGCATCTACGTCAGACGTTACACAGACACATATGTAGTCTCGTCGCCTTTATTTTTTGTCGGGCCGCTCACACGACCCACAACCGATAACCGAAACAAGCAACAACACGTCGTTTACGCACAGGGGCGTCAGGCGAAGAAGAGCAGGTCTTCCGCCAGTCGCCGCGCGGCATCGCGGCCCAGCAGCTTCTCGACGACGGCCACGGCGTACTCCATGGCGGTGCCGGCGCTCCTGCTCGTGGCCACGTTCCCGTCAACTACCACCCTGTTCTCGCACTCGCTAGCGTCAGACAGCAGTCCGGTCATGGATGCGCACGTCGTCGCCTTCTTACCCTGCACACTCGTCATAAGTCACACATATATATTTTTTAGGATAAGGTGGTACCACCGACTCGAATAGATAGAATAAGAATTGATCCAGTTTATAAGGAAATCGGACCCAAAAACCATACAAACTGTACAAAATCATGTTTATGAGGATTTTTTTTCCAAAACAGGGGCAAAAAACCGCACAGACGAAGCGACCCGTCGCCCACACGAAACAAGTCGACCAAACGCCACCCGTTCCGGGGCCGCCGCCTCGGCGAATCAACCAGATCAACCTTCGCATTGCCCGAAAGCGATCCAGTCATGGTCGACGAACTCTCTGCCCGCGCAGTCTTCATCCATGTTGCCACCAAAACCACCATGTTCCGGGACCGCCACTCCGGCGTAGCAACCAGATCGACCTTCGCATTGTCCGAAGGCGATCCAGTCAGGTCGACGAACCCTCTGCCCGCGCAGTCTTCATCCAGGTCGCCACCCAAACCCACGCTAAATAACGGCTCTACCTCATGGAACCATCGTAGCGTGGGAGACCGAGGCCGCCGCCTCGACGTCCACCACTGTCCGGGGCCGCTGCCCCGGGATCCACCTCCCTTGACCACGGAGCCATCCTACACATCCACCGCGAATCCGTCGCACCGGGAGGGCCAATGACTCTAAGACGACGCCTCCAACAAGGTAGTGACGCGTCCGTCACCGTCATCTGCTCCCGACGGAGCTTAGGCTTTCACCCGGAGTTCATCGGACCACTCTCGTCGGGTCGGGTGTCAATGCTCCACAACGATGCAAACAAGAAGGAGAACGGCGCCAAGAGGCGTCGCCATCGTTGGCACCGACCGGAGTCGGTGCAAGGCTTTCACCCAGATTTCGACCCGCCCGCAAAGCTCAGGGAGCAGCAAAGATGGCCGGGTGCATCCGTGGCCGACCGCCTAGCTCCACCGCGTTGGACTCCTCCACGCCCTGCCCTCCTCCACGCACGGGCCTCCCGCCAGAAGTAAGGGTGGGCGTTCGGTTAGTTTGGTTCGGTCTTTTCGGTCTTGAACAATTTCGGTCATCTAAGAAATGATACCCGTAATAAATTCGGTCTTTTCGGTTTTATGTTCTTCGGTCTATTCGGTCCGGTCTTCGGTCATGACCAAATAGACCGAAATCTATGACGCAAGAAGGGCAATCGGCGCCCGGGACTGGGAAAGTGGGTGCATGATCGACTGGTCTCTCGCGCACGGGAGCATCTACAGTACGCTGAGCTGGTATACTCAGTTGTTGGGCCTAGAGACTAGATAGTACGCTTGGTTTAATAGTTTGGCCTATAAGATTAGATGTACATAAGCTGGGCTGGCAGTCTGGCACACAAATTCGGCTGCTTCCGTGCGTAATTCACTCAAAATAAAATAAAATCGGTCCTTCGGTCTATTCGGGTTATGTAGAAGTGATACCCGAATTTCTGATCTAATTTCGGTCTTTTCTAATTTGCTACCCAAATTTCAAACGGTCTTTTCGGTCTCGGTCATTTCGGTTTCGGTCTCGTTCTTTTCGGTTTTCGGTCTTCGGTTTTTATGCCCACCCCTAGCCCAGCAGCCCGCTCCACAACATCATCTCGGCGCCCAGGAACACCCCAAGCCGGCGATGCGCCCGACCTCCACCGGCGCCGAAGCCAGCAGCCCCGTTGCTACTTCGCCCCTCGACCTCTGCTCCTCAGCGCCGACCCGTCGATGCCGCTTCTTGCTCTGGCCGCTCACTGCCCGCACGGCCCGCTAGGCCCAGATCGAGCCCGGCCGAGCCAGATCCGCCGAGCACCAGCACCGCACGGGCGAGGCCCTCCCGCACCAATGGCGCCCACGCGCCGCACCGCCGCCAAGAGACCTCGCCGATCTCACCAGCACCACCCGAGCCCGCCGGCTCGGCTTCCCAGCTCCGACCGCCGCCGCCCCCACGCCGGCCTTCCACCTCTCGAAACGTGAGGACCATCCCCCCGACCACCTTTTGGCAGCGGGGGGCGCCGCCACCGCCGCGGACGGAGCCAACGACGGCAGCGGCAGGAAGGCGCCGGAAGGGAAGAAGGTTTGGCGGCGCGGGTTTTCTCCCCTAGCGCCGCCGGGGGGAGCAACGCGAGGGGTGTTGTTCCAGTCTTTTAGTCAGACATATATGATCGGTCGGAGAAAAGTGAAGATTATACAGTCGGATCCGACACTTGCCGTGAGCAGGCCGTGGGGTTGGAGCACATGAGCTGTGGCTGCGCCGATGGCGCCGTAAGGTCTGTTCGCTTCAGCCTGCTTCTTCAGCAGAGCAACCAGCTTCTCGCATCTGCCCAGCGTTTCTGCACCCGGCATGCCGCCCTGTTTGAATCAAGGAAACAGAGTTCAATCAATCGATCGAGCTTTCGTGAAGTTTTTGCGTGCCAGGTACTTGCCGGCACGATGATCAGGTCGAACTGCGTCTGATCGGCAGCGTCGTCCAGCATCACGTCGGCGACGATTCTCATCCCGTAGCGCGCGGCGATCTCGACGCCGTCCTCGACGGACGCGACGACGACGTTCGCGTTGGCTCTGCGCAGGGCGTTGATGATCGTTATCGCCTCCATCTCCTCGCAGCCGTTGGCTAGTGGAAGAAGAACCTGAAGATCAAAGAATTGAAGGCCGGCAGACAAACGATTTCAGAGGAGTTGGTGATCCAGGATCAGGAGCGAAATTTCAGAAAGTTTGTAGTACTCCGCGCTTTTGCAATAGATGCACCTGGGGTGTGCCGCTGCACTGCCACTGAACTGGGTTGAGTTCTTTCGTGCTATACCCCGATTCGTACCTCACTAGCTGATGAACAAAAAAGACATGATTAAACACCTAAAAAAAAAAAAAAGATAAGAAAAGTACGGCTAGCCGTCTGGAAGCAACTAGACAGCCACATAAAACGAAGTAGCAGAGCAAGAATGGGCACCAATTGTTCAGCAATCTGCTCGACCTTCTCCTTCCCATATAGCTGTCTCACCAAAGCCAGCGCAAACTCCGTCGACGTCGCCGGCCCACGGCTCGTGACGACGTTGCCGTCCACCACCACGTTCGCGTCAACTGAGGTCACCTCCGGAGGGAAGTATTCCACGAATAGTGGATGAGCAGTCGCCTATACGTTCATATCATCATATGTACAAGCACGGATGTAGTGAAATACTAGGAAAAATTGCGCGGCGACACGCCGCGCCCGTGCGGTAAAATTCAAATTTGGAAATGTCCTTATTTTACAGTGTGGGAATTTGAAAATCATCGAAATGCAAATAGAAAGTACGTTCGAAAAATTGTTCAGATTTCGGGAAATTTCGTGTGGTGAAATTCAAATTTGGAAATGTCTATTTTTAGAAATTGTGGAAATTTGGGAAATTATTGAACTTGTGTTAGATGTCTAATTTAGCTTAATAATTTGAGAAAATACATTATATTAGAATTTGTGAAATTTAATTTAAATCCAAACCATAATTGGGGGATATGAATTTGTATTCTCTGCAATTATTGATGTAATCAAGCATTTATGAAAAAAATTACCTTCGTATATTTAGAGGAAGTGAATTTGTTTTTTTTATTATATATATTGACTCTTTTTGGAATTTGTAAAAATGTTTTTTTCCGGAAGACTGACTCATAATTTTTGGAAAACGTGATGACTTTTCTGTAAAAAAAGCGGTGCATCTATATGTCCGTCAAAATAAAAAAGTTAGAACATGAAAGTTGTTTGGTATAGTGATATCCATCACGGCTGAGTGCGACGAATTTGACAAAATTCGTCAAATGTTTTTGCGAATCTGGTTACAAAATTGAGGAGCTAGAGTCGACCAAACTCGAAACCGATCACGGGAATGGAAACTACTCGTCGGCGCGCATATATTTCGTATACATATTATCACGAAAAAGGAAAAAAAAACGTGATGTAGCTGCTATTTGTGCGCATTGTTCCTAAAAAGAAGTGTGGAAAAATAAACAATATGGGAAAATTAAAACGGGGAGAAATCTATTAGAAGCCAAAAAGAAAAAATATATATTCATAAGGGACAGGGACTGTTCATGCATGACCGAAAAAATAGATAATGTTCGTGGAAAGAAGTGCGGGAAAAAATTGGTATAAACTATAAGGGGGACAAATATATTATGAGGGAAAAAATTGTTCAATTTTACCGGAGGGCCGATTTGCAATTTGGGAAAAACGCGCGGACTCTGCTGGAGAAATGTTATATTCCGGGAGACCGACTCACAATTTTTGGGAAACGTGAGGACTTTTTTGGGAAAGAACGGCACACGGGCATTTCTCTGCAAAAATGTTTTATTCCGGAGGACTAATTCACAATTTTTGGAAAACGCGAGGACTTTGCTACAAAAAAGGTATATCTATATGTTCGTCAAAGTAAAAAGGTTAGAATGTGGAACTCGTTTGGTAGGGTGATATCTATCTACTCGTGAGAGGAAAATTCAAAAGGACGACTGAGTGCGACGAATTTGACAAACGACTGAGTGCGACGAATTTGACAAAATTCGTCAAATGTTTTTGCGAACCTGGATCTAAAATTGTGGAGCTAGAGTCGACCGAACTCGAAACCGACCGCGGAAATGGAACCTACTCGTCGGCGCGCATATATTTCATGTACATATTATTACGAAAAGGACAAAAAAAAATTATTACGAAAAGGGCAAAAAAAAACATAGGTGCTACAGTGCACGCCGCACTGTAGAAGTGCGTGCACTGTTGCTGCTACAGTGCGGCGACGTGGACACCGTGAGGGAAGGCTGAAACGGTGCCCTTTGATATATAGTACTAGGTAAAATTGGTGCGGCGCCGCACCCGTGTGGTAAATTTTGAATTTGAAATCGTTGGAGTTTAAAAATTGCGTATATTTGAGAATAGTTCGGGTGCAAAGAGAGTTTTTTTTTTGCAAATTTGTCTAGATTTCGAAAAGTAATGAAATTGCAAAGGTATGTAGATTTGATTTTTTATTCTAACGGTAGTAAAATGGTTAGATTTGAAAGACATTTGAATTTTTAAAATATTCAAATGTGGAAATGTGTGTTTTCGGGAGTTGTTTAGATTGCAAAATTGTTGAAATTCAAAATATGTATGTGTTGAGAATTCTTTTGAATTAGTTAAAGTGGTCAAATGGGGAAGCCATTTATGCTTGAATTGTTTGCTCGTTTAGTAAATGCTTAAATTTTGTAGACATGTTCATATATTGGTAATATTTGTGAGACGCGCCCGTGAGGTAAAATTCAAATTCGGAAATGCCTTCATTTTAAAAGAGTGGTAATTTGAAAATCATGAAAATGCAAAGAGAGCGTACGTTCGAAAAATTGTTCAGATTTTCGGGAAATGACATGTGGCTAAATTCAAATTTGGAAACATCCTCTTTTAGAAATTGTGGAAAGTCGGGAAATTATTGAATTTGTATTAGATGTTTAGTTTAGCTTAATAATTAGAGGGAACACACTGTATGAGAATTTGTGAAATTTAATTTAAATCTGTTTCATAATTAGTGGATATGAATTTGTATTCGCTGCAATTATTTACCTAATCAAACATGTGCGGGAAAATTTACTTTCATATATTTAGAGGAAGTGCTTTTGTTTTTTTTTTGAAATATTGACTCTTTTTGGTATTCGAAAACATGTTTGTTTTTTGCCATAAATAGCAATATTTATTTCTTATGAGCGGCCGGATATGTTATTCAAGATTTTCAGGTGAATAGATTAAAAAATATTGTCTTTTTGAACAATTTTTATTTTATACAAATTGTGAACTGTGAGTTGTCGAACATATATTTTTTTGTTTTTTTATACACGGCGTGCGGCCAGGAGGTGGAGGCGGCGCCGGCGGAGCGTCCGCCACCCGTAGATCCGTGCGGGAAGGAGGGAAGCGGCGGGGGAGCGCGGCGTCGCCGCCGGCGATTTGCGGCCGTGCGCGCGGGGGGGGGGGGGGGATCTGCGGAAATTTTTGCAAAAAAAACCCTTAAAAGTTCGTTAATTTGCAAGAAGGTTCTTTACCGCGTAAAAGTTTGGTCTCCGATGTAATTTTTCGACTTGCATGTTGCTTTTTGCAAAATGATGGTGCGCACGTTGGCTGGGTCGTTGGATCGGCGATGGACTGCGCGGAGTGCCTCCCGCACTGTAGAAGTGGAAAATTGTAGATGGAGCAGTTCAGGGCGACGTGGCTCGATCTAGACCGTCCGTTCCGCCGATCGGACGACCCAGAAAAGCGGGTGACGTGGGCACGATCAGGGGAGGCTGAGGACGTCCGCTTTGATATATAAATAGATAACAAATTTGAAGATTGGATAGAAATATATTTATGTCCGTCAAAACAAAAAGGTTAAAACATGAAAATTGTTCGGAAGGATGATACTCGTCTACTCGTGAAAGGAAAATTTAAACGGATGACTGAGTGCGACGAATTTGATAAAATTCGTCAAAAGTTTTTGCGAGTTTGGATCCAAAATTAAGGAGTTAGAGTCAACAAAAATTGAAACCGTTCAGGGGAATGGAACCTACTCGGCGACGCGTATAGATTTCTTGTATATAATTTATGGAAGAACAACAAAAAATTCAAAAAAAAAAGAAAAAAATTTCGTAAAAAAAAAATAAGCGTACGTTCGAAAAATTGTTCAGATTTTCGGGAAATGACGTGTGGCTAAATTCAAATTTGGAAACATCCTCTTTTAGAAATTGTGGAAAGTCGCGAAATTATTGAATTTGTATTAGATGTTTAGTTTAGCTTAATAATTAGAGGGAACACACTGTATGAGAATTTGTGAAATTTAATTTAAATCTGTTTCATAATTAGTGGATATGAATTTGTATTCGCTGCAATTATTTACCTAATCAAACATGTGCGGGAAAATTTACTTTCATATATTTAGAGGAAGTTCATTTGTTTTTTTTTTTTGAAATATTGACTCTTTTTGGTATTCGAAAACATGTTTGTTTTTTTGTCATAAATAGCAATATTTATTTCTTATGAGCGGCCGGATATGTTATTCAAGATTTTCAGGTGAATAGATTCAAAAATATTGTCTTTTTGAACAATTTTTATTTTATACAAATTGTGAACTGTGAGTTGTCAAACATATTTTTTTTGTTTTTTTTATACATGGCGTGCGGCCAGGAAGTGGAGGCGGCGCCGGCGGAGCGTCCGCCAGCCGTAGATCTGTGCGGGAAGGAGGGAAGCGGCGGGGGAACGCGGCGTCGCCGCCGGCGATTTGCGGCCGTGCGCGCGGGGGGGAGGGGAGGGGGGATCTGCGGAAATTTTTGCAAAAAAAACCCTTAAAAGTTCGTTAATTTGCAAGAAGGTCCTTTACAGCGTAAAAGTTTGGTCGCCGATGTAATTTTTCGACTTGCATGTTTCTTTTTGCAAAATGATGGTGCGCACGTTGGCTGGGCCGTTGGATCGGCGATGGACTGCGCGGAGTGCCTCTCGCACTGTAGAAGTGGAAAATTGTAGATGGAGCAGTTCAGGGCGACGTGGCTCGATCTAGACCGTTCGTTCCGCCGATCGGACGGCACAGAAAAGCGGGTGACGTGGGCACGATCAGGGGAGGCTGAGGACGTCCGCTTTGATATATAAATAGATAACAAATTTGAAGATTGGATAGAAATATATTTATGTCCGTCAAAACAAAAAGGTTAAAACATGAAAATTGTTCGGAAGGATGATACTCGTCTACGCGTGAAAGGGAAATTTAAACGGATGACTGAGTACGACGAATTTGACAAAATTCAAAATTCGTCAAATGTTTTTGCGAGTTTGGATCCAAAATTAAGGAGTTAGAGTCAACAAAAATTGAAACCCTTCAGGGGAATGGAACCTACTCGGCGACGCGTATATATTTCTTGTATATAATTTATGGAAGAACAACAAAAAATTCAAAAAAAACGAAAAAAAAAATCGTAAAAAAAAAAGAAGTAAGCGTACGTTCGAAAAATTATTCAGATTTTCAGGAAATGACGTGTGGCTAAATTCAAATTTGGAAACATCCTCTTCTAGAAATTGTGGAAAGTCGGGAAATTATTGAATTTGTATTAGATGTTTAGTTTAGCTTAATAATTAGAGGGAACACACTGTATGAGAATTTGTGAAATTTAATTTAAATATGTTTCATAATTAGTGGATATGAATTTGTATTCGCTGCAATTATTTACCTAATCAAACATGTGCGGGAAAATTTACTTTCATATATTTAGAGGAAGTGCATTTGTTTTTTTTTTTGAAATATTTACTGTTTTCGGTATTCGAAAACATGTTTGTTTTTTGCCATAAATAGCAATATTTATTTCTTATGAGCGGCCGGATATGTTATTCAAGATTTTCAGGTGAATAGATTCAAAAATATTGTCTTTTTGAACAATTTTTATTTTATACAAATTGTGAACTGTGAGTTGTCAAACATATTTTTTTTGTTTTTTTTATACACGGCGAGCGGCCAGGAGGTGGAGGCGGCGCCGGCGGAGCGTCCGCCAGCCGTAGATCTGCTCCCCCGCCGGCGATTTGCGGCCGTGCGCGCGGGGGGTAGGGGAGGGGGGATCTGCGGAATTTTTTGCATAAAAACCCTTAAAAGTTTGTTAATTTGCAAGAAGGTCCTTTACAGCGTAAAAGTTTGGTCTCCGATGTAATTTTTCGACTTGCATGTTGCTTTTTGCAAAATGATGGTGCGCACGTTGGCTGGGCCGTTGGATCGGCGATGGACTGCGCGGAGTGCCTCTCGCACTGTAGAAGTGGAAAATTGTAGATGGAGCAGTTCAGGGCGACGTGGCTCGATCTAGACCGTCCGTTCCGCCGATCGGACGGCCCAGAAAAGCGGGTGACGTGGGCACGATCAGGGGAGGCTGAGGACGTCCGCTTTGATATATAAATAGATAACAAATTTGAAGATTGGATAGAAATATATTTATGTCCGTCAAAACAAAAAGGTTAAAACATGAAAATTGTTCGGAAGGATGATACTCGTCTACTCGTGAAAGGGAAATTTAAATGGATGACTGAGTGCGACAAATTTGACAAAGTTCGTCAAATGTTTTTGCGAGTTTGGATCCAAAATTAAGGAGTTAGACAACAAAAATTGAACCGTTCATGGGAATGGAATCTACTCGGCGACGCGTATATATTTCTTGTATATAATTTATGGAAGAACAAAAAAAAATTCAAAAAAAGAAAGAAAAAAATTTCGTAAAAAAAGTACTGTTTATGTGAATAGTAGCCGTCACTGTAGAAGTACGAAATACTGTTCACACGAACAGTATCCGGTGACGTGGCAGCCTGAGCGGAGGGCTTAAGGGGTTGTCTTTGATATATACTAGTTGTATTTCGCGTGCCGTCACGGCACGCCCTTGGTAATTTTTTTTTAATCTATATATATTTTGTTCATGAAAATGTTAGCTAATTTGGTATGTTGAAACATGTTTTTATGTTGTCATCAGTAGGTAGCATTTATTGGGTGCATTTCGGATATATTACGTGTAATATTCAAATATTCAGTAGGTTAAAATGCTCGGAAATGCTTTTATTTCGATGCCAATGTTTAATTCAAATTAGGGAAATACAGATGAATTTGATTCCACATTTGGGGAAAGTTTGGTCGTATGGTGAGAAAGAATTATCCAAGAAAATCATCAAACAAATCGCCAGTAAAATGAACAATTATTAGTTTTCGTGTAAAATTTGAAAAATTGTTAGTTTCACCTCTATATACAATGGATATTTGGTGCAAATTTGTTAAATCTTTATTATTTTCAGACTGGTACATTTTGATTGACATACTGCAAATTCATACCATATGAAATGTTTTGTCATATTTTTTGACGAAAGTTGATCGAAAATGTGATTTATGAGGAAAGAAGAAAATGCATATATTTGAAATGAATAGTCCATGATCTGTTTTAAGTTTATTTTTGTTCCCGCGGGATGTTTGGTTTATCGGAAAAATGGGACCACATTGTCAATTAGGAAGAATTAAGAGTTGCTTAAATATTATTCAATATTTTGATCTGGTACGGTGGGCACATTTTTCTGGTGAAATGGGGGAAAATATTTACTGTGTGAATAACGTGGCGACACGTCGCATATCGTGGCGACACGCCGCACCCTTCCCGTTAATTTTTCTGGTGCGGCTAAATATCATGTACTGGAAATTATCGTTGAGAAGTTTGTTTTGTCGCACCTTTCTCTTTCAGTTGTCTGATGCGGTTAAACGTTGTCGACTGGAAATTACCGCTGCGAAGTTTATGTAGTTTTGAAATTGTTTAAATTGAAGAAGAGTTTGAGTTTAGAATTTTTTCCGGAATTTAAGAATCTGTTAATTCTGGGGTTTATTCAATCTCGAATTGTTTTCACGTTTGCAAATTACAAAGATTTGACATTTGCAAATTGTTCAGATTTGGAGGACATTGGTTGTGTTGATATTTTTTTCAGATTTTTTAGTGGGTAGATTAAAAGTATTTGATTTTGCAAATTTGAACCTTTTTTTCCTGTAAATTAGAGCGAATGCATTTAGATTATTTCTAAATCTTTGGCAGATTAAAATGTTGGAAAATATTTTTATTTTGCCATAAATAGATAGCTTGTATTTTTATGTTTATTTTGACATTTTTTCATATTTTTTTTGTGGGCAGATTAAAAGTATTTGGTATTGCAAGTTTAATTTTTTGTCCTAAAAAAAAAGGGAAAAAGGAAAACTGTTTTGTGGGACCGCAGGCGGCGTCATGCTGACGTCATGGTTGAACACAGCGCGGACGGCGACGGCGGCGAGCACGGCGGCGACGCCGGCGGCGCGGCAGCTCGTTCTGCGACGGCCGCGCGTGCGCGGAGGGTGCGCCTGGTCGCGAGGCGGCCGAAGCTGGCGGCGCCGCTGCTTTGGGGTCGCCGGAGCTGTGGCGGGCGACGTTTGGACGCGGCGGAGGGCGGCGGCCACGGCGTCGAGAAATCCGACGGCATGCAGGCGTCCCGGCGAGCTGCACGGCGCACGGAGATGGTAGAGACGACGGCGCAGCCGGCCATGGCCACCGATTCGGGTGGGGAGGCCCGTGGCGGAGCGACGGCGGCGTCGGCGGGTCCGGAGGCGCCCGAGGAGGGAGGAGGAAAGGAGAGTTGTGGCGTTTTTTGCAGGAAAGTACCTGTGTTGGGTAGAAATTGCAATTAGGTCCTCAAGGGGGGGTTTCGCTGTGATGAGCCTGGTTTCGCGTGGCTGTTTCTGTAAATTTCGCCGTGCAGTGAGGCTGACGTGTGGGCCCCACCGCTGCACTGTAGATTTCCTACAGTAGCTACAGTACTCGGGCTGCGGAGAGGCCGCAGAATCCTCCGTCTTCATATAGGTAGTATAGGTTTAGGTATAGGTATATATAGATGTTTAACGTAAGTGCGAACAGAACTACTCCGAGCAATGCAGATGTCAGTGTCAAGGACTCAAGGTTTACCTTGTGGCCATTGAGTAGTCCCCAGGGCGCCAGCGCCAGCGGCGGCGCGGCGCAGATGGCGGCGTAGAGCCCTCCCTTCTCCGCGTGGCTCCTCACTATGCCCTCCAGCGCCGCGCAGGCGCCGAGGTTCGCCGCGCCGGGGACGCCACCCTGCATCACTCGAGCAAGAGCATCAGAGGAGCCCGCGAACGACCAGAACGGCCGGTGTCGAAGCGCATACGTACGGGGAGGACGATGAGGTCGTAGGAAGCGGCGACGCAGTCGGTGACAAGTGCGTCGGCGACGATCTTGACGCCGTACATGATCTCGACGAGAAGGGCGTCGCCAGCGGAGGCGACGGTGACGTCGGCGCCGGCTCGGCGGAGGATGTCGATGGGGACGGACGCCTCGACCGGCTCCGTGCCGGCGACGATCGGCACCAGCACCTGCTTGTCGCGCAAAGTAGCTGGAGAGGTCAGGCCGTGCCGGGCTGCCGACTAAGCGAGAAGATCGCACGGCGCCAAAGATGCGTGCAATTGCAATGACCGAATTGACTAGTGAGAAAGCAAGAGTAGTACCTTCTTAGGGGAAGGAGACGTCGCCATGGCGAGCTGCCGTGGAGTTGAGATTGAGGTGGAACTGTGGAAGTGATGTAGTACTGGTGTCCGGTGGACGCGCGGCGAGATATGCAGATGCAATCATGCTATCGATAATTATCGTCGTGGGACCTTACAGAAATTTGAGGAACTACATGCATGCACCGAGACCGGGAAACAGGCACAGGTATGGTGTGTGGCTGTGTGCTACTGCTGTCTGCCGGTGAAGACAAGTCAATGAATGGTCATGGGCTCATAGCCTCATATTCCGGGACGACAGCTCTCAAAAAAATGTGGCTACCATCACTGATTGGCCAAGCCTATGCTATCGATGGTCTCCGGTGGATAAACCAAAACGAACTAGTCACTTGGATAAACGAAAAGGACTCGATCACTTGCCATCCTTGATTGTTGGAAATTGTTGGAAAGAAAGAAGGACGCGTCTAGCGAGCGCTTAGGCGCCCGTTTGTCACCTTGAGCGCTCGGTTCTTAAAGATGTCACGTCAGATATTTGCTTAGTTGGAGGAAAGAGAATAAAGAGAGAGAGTTGTCTTCTCTTAGCTAAGGTATGATCTCTTAAGAAATAAGAGAAGACTATTTTGTCTATTGTACCATATGCTCTCCCTTATTAACATAATTTCTGGGTTGCGGCCCACGGTATGGAGTTACAAGACTCCTTCCCCAGGCGGCCGCTGGTCAGGACAAGCAGAGATCCCGAGCAGCTGCAGGAGCTGCTCACACAGATCAGAGCACACATCGCCTCCCCCTTGTTACCCCTCCCCGATGTGCAAGTGGTGCGACGCAAAAGATACAAGTATGTGCCGGAAAGCCAGAAGAGGCGCAGTTCAAGAATTGCGGCCAAAGCGAGAACAAAGCCAGCCTCGGCAGTCAAGCGATCGTAGCAGGTTCTGATGGCGCAGCTCGGCATCGCCTCACAGGAGGAAGTCATCTCCCAGGAACACATGGAGGAATACGCGCAATATTTTGCGGGGCCGATGACAGCGGAACAGGTGCAAGCACTCGCCTCCCCCTTCGGGTTGTTGGTGCCTGTCGACATCGATGAAGGCGGCTTGGCTGTGGTCTGAACCACAGTGCAGCAGTTTTAGCAGAACTTTCTTATGGAATACATCAATCATATTTTGGCGGTCTGGAATATCAGAGGCTTGAACGACCCTAACAGGCAGGCGGAAGCGCATGCACTAGCGGAGGAGCACAATGTCTCGGTGATCTGTCTTGTAGAATCCAAACTGGAGGTTGTAGATCGCTACTTGATAATGAAAATATTTGGCCCCCGGTATGACGAGTTTGTCTTCTTACCAGCAGTTGGCACGGCAGGGGGAATCATTGTAGCATAGCAGTCCCGCCTGGTCACGGTGGCTTATCCGCGTGTGGATGATTATTCAGTAACTGCACATTTTTCCTTCGTGGATGGTGGCGAGTGGTGGCACACCACGGTATATGGCCCCACGGATGAGGAGCTCAAGCCTGCATTTCTGGATGAGCTGCGCGAAATCAGAAACACTTGCAATGGTAAATGGACGGTGGCGGGCGACTTCAATCTCATCTTCGAAGCCGCCGACAAGAATCAAGGGGTGATCAACCGCAGATCTCGGGGACGGTTCCGTTGCTTTGTTAACGATGTCGAGCTAGCTGAGGCACCTCTCATCGGCAGAAGGTTTACCTGGTCGAACGAGCGCACAACTCTGACACTCCTCAGGCTAGATCGTTGGTTCTACTCTTCAGATTGGGACACGGCTTACCCTAATAGTCTGCTGCAAGCACTATCCTCCGGCATATCTGATCATTGCCCAATTCAGATGTCAACAAACGTCAATTTTCATAGTAAGCGTAGATTCCACTTCGAGAGTTTTTGGACATCCATGCCAGGATTCTCTGATGCGGTTACTGCAGCTTGGGGGGCTCCGGTGACAGACAGAGATCCGCTGCACGCGCTGGACTCCAAACTCCGGATCACCGCCAAGGCGCTCACCTCCTGGGGTCAGAAGCGAATCGGGAAGATCAAGAAACAGTTGATGATGGCCAGAGAAGTGGTTTTCCAGCTGGATGTTGCGCAGGATTCGAGGGTTCTCACATCTGCAGAAAGCTGGTTAAGGAAGGAATTGAAGAAAAAGATCCTGGGCTACGCCTCGCTCGAGCGTACGATCGCACGCCAACGTTCCCGCATTCTCTGGCTGCGAGATGGGGATGCCAACACATCGTATTTCCACGCGCATGCCAGCAACCGCCGGAGAAGAAATCATACGTTCAAATTGAGATATGATGGCCGGGTGGAAACATCACAAGAGGGCATGAACGAGATCAGCACTATCTTTTTTGAGAAGCTGCTGGGCACCCCACAGTCTCGCTCCAGCACGATCAATCTGGACGCGTTGGATTTTCCGAAGTCGATCTCTCATCGCTGGAAGAGAGCTTTACTGAAGCTGAAATTTGGGAGGCGATCAAGTCACTACCACCAGACATGGCGCCCGGCCCTGATGGATTCTCGCTACGATTTTTCCAGTCTTGTTGGGCGGTGATCAAAGCAGATGTCATGGTGGCCATCCAGCATTTGACAACACAAGACAGTCGCAGTTTTCAAGCTCATAACCGTGCGTCCATTACCATGTTGCCCCAAAAAGCCTACGGCAGTGGATCTTGCTGATTTCAGGCCGATCAACCTTCTGCACAGCTTTGCAAAAATCTTCTCGAAGGCATTGTCTCTGCGCATCGCTCCTAAATTGGACTCACTGATTGCCACCAACCAGAGCGCATTCATCAAAGGCCGGACGATTCAAGACAACTTCATGTTAGTAAGTCAATCACTGAAAACCTTCCATCGGCGTCAGGTTCCTGCGCTCTTCCTGAAACTCGACATTGCCCGGGCATTCGATTCGATATCCTGGCCTTTTCTTTTTGAGGTTCTTCGTTGCCGTGGTTTTGGGCCAAGATTATGCTACTGGGTTTCAATCTGCGTATCCACGGCTAGCACTAAAGTTTTGGTGAATGGGTTCCCGGGTGAGCAGATTTTTCACGCAAGAGGACTAAGGCAGGGAGATTCAATCTCTCCACAGTTGTCCATCCTGGTAATGGAAGTCCTGACCGCGGTTTTTGCCAAAGCGGAGACAGCGGGTATCTTCGAGCCGCTGAGCAGATGGGGAGTGCGGCACCGACTCTCAGTTTACGCAGTCGACGTCGCAATGTTCATCAGACCACTTGAGGCAGAACTGACAGCGGCAAAGCAGCTTTTGGATTGCTTTGGTGAAGCTTTAGGGCTCGTCACCAATCTCAATAAAAGCACAATTGTGCCAGTACGATGTAGCACAGACGAGGTGAAACAGATTCAGACGGCCTTCCCCTGCCAACTGTCGGTGTTCCCATGTAAATACCTTGGACTCCCATTGTCACCAAGGGCTTTGAAGAAACTGGATTGGCAGCCTTTGCTGGATGAATTGGCAAGACGTTTGGCAACCTGGAGAACCGCAATGCTTACCGAGGCCGGGAGATTAGTACTGATCAACTCTGTCCTGATGACAATGTCCATCTACCACATGCTTTCCCTGGATCTACCTCCATGGGTAATCAAGCAGATCAACAAATTCTGTCGCTGTTTCTTTTGGCGCGGCACCGATGACGTGAAGGGAGGACACTGCAGGGTTGCGTGGGATCAAGTATGCAAGCCCAAGGAGTTCGGTGGACTTGGTGTCCACAATCTGCGAATTCTCAACGATGCTCTCCGAATAAGATGGAAGTGGTTAGAGAAGAACGGGCCCCTGAGATCATGGAACGGGCTGAACTTCATCTCATCCCCAACGGCAGAAGCCATGTTCTATGCGGCGACACAGTGCACAGTGGGAAACGGAGAGCTGACGCTATTCTGGCACGATTGTTGGATCGGTGGTCGCAGTGCCAAATCAATTGCTCCAGCCCTGTTGGAGTTTATAAAACCTGCCAGTGCGTTGCAGATGACAGTAGCACAAGCGATGCAGAACGACTGCTGAATTTCCAAGATCGCCGGGTCTCTGTCCGTGTCGGCAATTGTTCAGTTCATAACCCTTTGGCAGGCCATCAGACTAACAGCGCCACTTACGGCAGTTCTGGACAGGTTCAAGTGGAAGCTGACCAACGGAGGCAACTACACCTCAAAATCAGCATATTTAGCATATTTCAGTGGCACAATTCAAGCTGACTATGCTTGCAACTTGTGGAGCAGCTGGGCACCTCTAAAAGAGAAACTTTTTATGTGGCTCGCGCTGCGGAACAGGTGCTGGACAGGTGAAAGGATCGGTATGACACCTAGAGGGGGGGTGCATAGGTGCTACTCCAATTTTAGTCTTTTTCAATTTAGGCTTGACACAAAAGGTAAATTCTCTAGATATGCAACTACGGTGAATTTACCTATATGACAAGCTAGCAACTAAGCACGATATAAAGGCGGTAAACAAGGATAGAGGTAACCGAAGTCAAAGCACGCGGAGACACGGATGTAATCCCGAGTTCCTCCTTTTTAGGGGAGTACGTCTCGTTGGAGAGGTGTGAACCAACACAATGGTTCAACGGCCACAAAGGCCTCACCCTCTTCTCCGGTGAACCGCACCACAAAGGTTTGGTTCACTTCAACTATCGGAAACCTTCAAGGCGGAGTCCGGAGCCTTTACAACAACGATTTGGGGCGCAACCCACAAAGGATTGGGGGCTCCCAAACAGCTACAATCTGTCACAAAGACAATCAAGTGAGTACAATGGGGGGCTAGGTTTTCCTAGTGGAAACCCTAGCAAATGGTCCCTCAAGTGAATGAGGGGGAAATGACAAACGGCTCGGTGAAGATGTAGATCGGGGCCTTCTCCTTCAATCCTCCAAAGATCAACAAGTTTGGGTGGAGGGATTGGGAGATCTAGTGATTCTTGAGCTTGCAACAATGGGGATCTTGAATTCTGGGCGAGCTCTTTAGCTGGAGGAAGGTGGAGGGGTATTTATACCCCTCCAGAAATTCTAGCCGTTGCCCTCAGTTTGACCCAGTTTTCACTTAGGCCGGAAGTTCCGGTTGGGCCGGAAGTTCCGGCTGCCGGAACTTCCGGGCAAACCTCCGGCCAACCACAGAACACTTTTGCTTCGAAAAAAGTCGGCCGGAAGTTTTAGGCCGGAACTTCCGCCCTTGGGCCGGAACTTCCGGTCCAAACCGGAACTTCCGGCCAGTATAAAACCTGAGCATTTCCACAAGCATCAATCTTCTTTGATTGTGAACTTTGAACCTGTCACAAGCTAAACATACTGTTAAACACGGCTTGTGTTGTCATAATCACCAAAACAAGATTACGGGCAAGTTTGCCCTTTCAATCTCCCCCTTTTTGGTGGATGATGACAACACAAGAAAAAGATTTGCAACATATAGACGGGCTCCCCCTAAGCATGTGCATAACTTGATAAGATGCATTTGAATACAATATGCACATAACTTAGGATCAACACTCCCCCTATATTTTACAAGTCAAGCAAGTAAACAAGTAGACATAGAAACACAACATAGTCTTTACATAAAAGTTCACAAAAGGTTCCACATGTCTTACCACATGCATAAGATAGGAGGTTCACACACACAAAAAAGGTTCAACAAAGGCGACAAATACAAATAACCGGAGCACAAAACATAACGGAAACACATAAAAGACGAGACTTTGTGCTCCACCCATGCAAATCCCGCAACCTAGGAGATAGACTTCTCCCCCTTTGGCATCAAGACACCAAAAAGGGAAAAGAAAGCGAAACTAACGTCCCTCACTCATCATCCGACGAGTCCGTCGCAAGCTCCGCATCATCCGGCACATGAGAAGTCCACTGAACTGTCGCGTTGTTCCAATGCTTGTATGGAAGGTGTGGAGGAGGAGGAGGACAGTTGGGGACCTTGAGATGCTGCATCATCTTGTAATCATTCATAAGACCCTGGTGCCTCTCCACTGACGCGTGAAAGTTCTCTTTGTGAAGGCAAACATTCATCCTTAATATCTTGTCAAGTGCACGCTGAGCCCATGTGCGTTGCTTGGGATGACCGGGCTTCTTCACTCTTGGATCACTTGGGATATGAGACCCACTAGCTCCATCATCGGTGGCCATAGGACCTTTATCCTTGTTGAGATTGAGATGAGCAACCTTCTTGTGCATCAAAACAGGCTTATGAATAATGTCGCAGCCGAGGGCTGCATCGGGGTTAAGCACATCATGATCTCCAAAAGGGAACTTGGACTTGATGAGCCTCATAATGTAAGGAGCATATGGAGGCACTTTCCTTCCTATCACAGCATCATATATCTCATTAAAAATGAAGTCCATCACATCAATAGGAAAGGCATTCGCTTCGGGATCATCTTCCATAAAAACATAATGAGCATAGACCATGAGATTGACAAGACCACCACGGATTTCATTGTTGTTGCCTCCACTTGGAGCAATAGTGTGGCGGAACATGCGAAGCAAGATGTCATAAACGGGAAGGAGTCCCGTTGTGCTGCCAATCACTCCATCATCAGCATATAGATCACTCATCTCATTCTTATCATAAGCAGCCCCTTGAATGTGCATGCGTTTACCGGAAGCCCTGGTGCAGCTAGCAAACCCATACCGGTGTCCATCATGCTCAAGAGCATCAGCAAAGTCATGAAAGTTGGCGGAGAGCTTGTGATTGCCGCACATCCAAGTCATACCACGGGCAGGAGTCTTGTCAAACACCACAGTGGAATAGAACTGATGAATCATGTGGATGTTGTAGTCGGACTGAATCTCCATCAGAGGACGCAAACCAAGAGCCTCCACCACAGCTACAGCCCCACCAAAGTATGCTTGTTGCTTCTCCAAGTGTTCAAAATCAATGGGCTGCATAGGGCACACCTTGTGCTTGCCAAGCTTGCAATATACCTCCTTGTACAGCACCTCTTGCTCAACATGATAGAAGCAAGAGTCCAAATCAGGGTCACGCTCGCCTTCATTGGTGAAGGCTAAGCGCCAAGGAATGAAGTCCCTTTGATGCTTAGGAACAACAGGCACGGGTGCTTTTTTCTTCTTCTTTGACATAGGTTTCTTCGACACAGGGGCAGCAGCAGTCTCACCACGAACAAGATCATCCTCTCCTCCACTAGTGGGACGGGACCGGGAAGCGGTACGCTTGGCAACAGCTCGACGGACACGAGAGCCACTAGGTGCTGAGAACAGATAGAAGATAGCATAAGATAAGTGCTCAAGTCAGATGATAAAAGAAACAAGAAACAAGTGGATTGAATGTTAGCATTTTTCCTGTTTCAGGGCGGAAGTTCCGGTCGCAGCGGAAGTTCCGGCCAAGCCGGAAGTTCCGGTTTGCACGGCTGCGAGAGGAACAAGAACCTCAAACAAAAAATTGCTAACAAAAATCAAATCGTTTCTAGTATATGTTAGGGCAAGCCTAGAGGATTGTTTTCACCAAAGGAATTCAAGTAAAAGGCTCTATTTCTACTAGGTTAAACGAAAAGTGCATCTCGTCCTAGATGTGAAATAGAGGAAAGTACCGGCATCCATGGTGAAAACCGCTTGGAGGAACGGGATCCCCTCGTCGAGGAGATGCAGATCCGACCGGAAGCCGGAGGAATCCGCGGCGGAAGGCCGCGGTGGAGATGGGGTGGTGGGGAGTTCCTGGGCGAGGAGAGAGAGAGCACGGGCGCGGGGGTGGAAGAACTGCTCGAGGAACAGCCCACCCCGCGGCCTGGCATAAAAGCGCCCAGAACACTTAACCCGGAAGTTCCGTCTTAGCCGGAAGTTCCGGTGGCCGGAAGTTCCGGTAAAGTTCCGGCAAAACCTCCGGGCAAAAACAGAACAGTTTTAGCCCGGGGACTTAGCCGAAATTTTGACTGAAACTTTCGGGCGCCGGAGGTTCCGAACCAGATACAAAATTCCGAGGTACCCCCACTACCACAAACTCCGGAAAGGCAACAAATGACTTGAGCAAGAGTTTTAGCATGTTTTTAAGGAAGGAGCAAAGCATGGCTTGGGATAGAAATAGTCACTGAAAAGGTACTTCACACTCAAGCTTTATAAGAAGCAACAAAAAAACCATAACAACCAAGATTTGAGTGTGTTTTCCATGAAAACCTCGAAAAAGTAAAGAAATCCAAATAAACTCCATAAAGATCAAATCTTCACAAAGAAGATGGCGGTGGCCTAAGCCACCATGTATGAGTGTATGTGGTGTGACACCGCGAAGATATATCTTGGTTCACCGCCACTACTCGTCATTTAAGCTCACAATTCATAAAATGAACAATATAGAGACAAAATGAGTTCTTACTATCGGCATAATGGGGGGAGGGATAGTCCAATGGATTAGGACCGCACTCCCCCTATGTCCATGCCTACACCTAAACCAAACATAGCTAAGATATAGGTGTGTATGCAAGATATTCAAGCGACGCTCCCCGAATCGATGATATTTAGCTCATGCCTCAAATAAGTGAACCTTGCTTCATCAAGTGGCTTCGTGAACATATCGGCAAGTTGGATCTTCGTGGGAATATACCAAGCTCAATATCACCCCGGATGATGTGATCACGGATGAAGTGATAGCGAATCTCAATATGCTTCGTTCTTGAGTGCTCCACCGGGTTGTGGCCAATCTTGATAGCACTTTCATTGTCACATAAAAGAGGCACTTTGTCACAATGGACACCGTATTCCTTTAAAGTTTGCCTCATCCACAACAATTGAGTGCAACAACTAGCGGCCGCCACATACTCGGCTTCGGTGGTGGAGAGAGATATGCAATTTTGCTTCTTAGAAGACCAACTCACCAAGGACCTACCAAGGAATTGGCAAGCCCCGGAAGTTGATTTCCTATCATCCTTGCAACCGGCCCAATCCGAATCCGTGTAACCGGCAAGAGAGAAAGTTGAGCCTTTAGGATACCACAAACCAAACCTTGGGGTATGAACCAAATATCGAAAGATTCGAAGAACCGCCGTTTGGTGGCTTTCTTTGGGAGCCGCTTGGTACCTTGCACACACTCCTACACTCAACACAATATCGGGTCTAGATGCACA
The DNA here is from genome assembly GCA_947311845.1 of Poa pratensis. Classification (NCBI taxonomy): domain Eukaryota; kingdom Viridiplantae; phylum Streptophyta; class Magnoliopsida; order Poales; family Poaceae; genus Poa; species Poa pratensis. The sequence continues at coordinate 13,195,765 of CAMZMU010000110.1, forward strand.
AAGATAAAGCAAAGAACCAATCATAGAACGATAGAGCTTTTGATCAACATCCTTATCTTTACCCTTTGGATTAAGTTCAAGATGACACTTGGTGTCCATAGGAAACTTCTTCTCTTTAGCATTTTGCATCTTGAACCTCTTGAGCATGTCTTGGATATATTTGGCTTGAGAGATGAAGGTCCCTCCACTCAATTGCTTGATCTCAAAACCAAGGAAGTACTTCAACTCTCCCATCATGGACATCTCGAACCTATCGGTCATAAGCTTTGAAAATTCATCATTAAAAGCTTTGTTAGAAGAGCCAAAATGATATCATCAACATAAAGTTGGCATATGAAAAGCTCCCCTTTAACCCTCTTGGTAAAAAGAGTGGGATCGATTTGCCCCACTTCAAAGCCACGGTCTACCAATAGCTCTCTTAGGTGCTCATACCAAGCACGAGGTGCTTGTTTGAGACCATAGAGCGCCTTATCAAGTTTGTAGACATGGTTAGGGAAGTGTGGATCCTCAAATCCCGGAGGTTGCTTAACATATACCAACTCCTTTAAAGGACCATTAAGAAAGGCACTTTTCACATCCATTTGTTGCAACTTGAAATTATGATGTGATGCATATGCAAGAAGGATACGGATGGACTCAAGGCGAGCCACGGGAGCATAGGTCTCTCCAAAATCAATGCCTTCAACTTGAGAGAACCCTTGAGCTACCAATCTTGCCTTGTTCCTCACAACCATTCCATGCTCATCTTGCTTGTTCTTGAATATCCACTTGGTGCCTATAACATTGAGGCAATCTTTTGGCTTCTCCACTAGATTCCACACTTTGTTGCGCTTGAAGTTATTGAGCTCTTCATGCATGGCTTCCAACCAATCCGGATCTTCAAGAGCTTCAAAGACTTTCTTTGGTTCCACCATAGAGATGTGGCTTGATGTTCATTGAAATTTGCCAATTGTTTTCTTGTGGTGACCTTGTTCTTGACATTAACAATGATATTTCTAGATGAAGACTCTTTCTTCTCCAATCCTTTTTGACTCTTGCTATACGACGGGTTTCGATATCCTCATTGATGCGAGGAATTTCGCTTGATCATCTTGATCATTTGAGTCCCCGTCTTGACCGGAGTGTTGACCTTGATCATCTTGAAGCTCATCTTCAACAAAGGAAGGAGAGGGTTGATCTTGGTCTTGACCTTGGCTAGTGTTGACAATAGGAGAACTTGGTTCTTGAATAGCCACTTGGTCAACTTGAGGAGGGCCTTGAACTTGTTCTTGGGTAGGTGCATCATTTGCTTCCATAGAAGGTGCAACTTCAACTTGTGATGATGGAGTCTCCACATGAGTGGAGCTAGGACTTGCTTGAGGAGGCTCATGATGGATTTCAATGGGGCGATGGAAACCAACCCCCATTCTTCTTATTGCTTCTTGAGGTTCCTCATTATCTACATCACAAACATGAAATTGCGCCACTTGGGAGCCGTCATTCTCATCGAACCTCACATCACAAGATTCTATGACTTTCCCAACGGTCTTGTCATAGACTCTATAGGTGTGAGATTCGGCACCGTAACCAACAAAAACACCCTCTAAAGCTTTAGATTCAAATTTAGACAAACGAACACTTTTGTTCTTATAGAAACACTTACAACCAAAAACTCGGTAGTAGGAGACATTGGGCTTGTTGCCGGTGAGCATCTCATAAGATGTAAACTTCTTGCCAACACGAAAGAATAACCGGTTAGATGAGTGACACGCCGTGGAGATAGCCTCGGCCCATAAGAATAGCGGAGACTTAAACTCCGCCAACATAGACCTTGCCATATCCATGAGAGTCCGGTTCTTCCTTTCGGCTACACCATTTTGTTGAGGGGTATATGCAGCGGAATATTGATGACGAATCCCCTCTTCACTAAGAAACTCATTTAAGGTGTAGTTCTTGAACTCGGAGCCATTATCACTCCTAATGACCAAAATAGGGACATTGTATTGGCGTTGAACAATATTGGAAAAGTCGATGATGGTTTGTTGGGTTTCATCCTTCGTCTTGAAGAAATAAACCCAAGTAAATCTTGAATAGTCATCAACAATCACCAAACAATATTTCTTCCCACCAAGACTAGGTTGAGGCACGGCACCAAAGAGATCAACATGAAGAAGTTCCAAAATCCTCGTTGATGAAATAATGGTCTTGCCCGGATGGGGAGAATCATGCATCTTTCCTTCAACACAAGCCCTACAAAGACGATCTCTAGAAAAAGAAACATCCTCTTTTAGTCCAAGAATGTGGCCACCCTTGTGAAGACTTTGCAAAGTTCTCATGTTGACATGGGACAAGCGGCGATGCCACAACCACCCCACGTCGGCCTTTCCGAATAGGCATATTGCTTGAGTGTTGGTAGACCCCGAAAAGTCTACCACAAACAACTCATTTTCAACATACCCAACGAACATGACCTTTAGAGTCTTGCTCCTCAAGAGTACCACCATATCAATAGTAAAATGGACATCAAAGTTCATCTTATTAAGAGCACGAACGGACATAAGATTGTAACCTAGAGACTCAACAAGCATGACATTTACAAGGGTGATATCCCTTGCAACTACCACCTTGCCGAGACTCTTTACCTCAGCTTTTGAATTATCACCATAAGAGACGGTTATTGTATAATCTAGATTTGGTCTCAAGTCCGTCATAATCTCCTTGCTTCCGGTCATATGACTAGTGCATCCACTATCAACCACCCATTTAGATCCACCGGAAGCATAGTCCTACAAGAAATCATTGCTTGGATTTAGGTACCCATTTCTCAATGGGTCCTCTTTGGTTAGCAACAAGGGTCTTAGGAACCCAAATAGAGTAATCAATGTAACCATCATATGGACCAACATATTGAGCATAAACATCCCCATAATAATCAACATAAAGAATATAGTTGGGGTTGTTATGCCCCGCAAAGTCACTACGAGTGGTCTTGCCCCTTGTGGCACTACCACCCGCAATGGAAGTCTCGGCTTGTGCGGGCTTGGTCTTGATCTTCTTGTTGTTGCCCACTTTCTTCTTGGGCTCGGCTACATAACCAAGACCCTCCTTCCCTTTGTGTGGTTTTTGCTCAAATAAGTAAGCAATACCCTTATCTTTACCTTTGGGAATAGAGGTCTTGGCACTAACATTTTCTTCAATAACATTTTCATGAACACGAGGAAGAATAGATATGCTAGTTGAGCTAGATTTAGAAAGTTGAGTTTGAAGTTGCTCATGAGACTTGACTAAAAGGGAGTGAGTTGTTTCCAAGGCCTTGTGAGCCTTGTCAAGCTTCTCCATATCCTCAAGAAGTCTAGCATTAGCAACCCCAAGTTCAACTTTCTCCTTTTTAAGCACTTTATATTTAGCAACAACATGATCTCTATCCTTAATGATTTTATTAATGATATCATCATTTTTAGCATCAAGAGACTCAAGTCTTTCCTCAAGAGAACATCTTTCTTCACTCTCTTCATCAAGAGAGGCATTCAAGGATGCTACGGAAGCATTCAAAGAGGCAATGGTGAGAGAATCCTCTCTCTCAATCTTACTCTTTTCTTGAAGAAGTTCTTCGGCCGCACATAGTTGTCTCATGAGAGACTCAACATGTTCCTTAGCTTCACCTTGCAAGTTAGTCATGAAAGTATCGAAAGCAACAAGTTCTTTCTTAATCACAAGACTAGATTGATCACTCATTTCATGCATAGTCTTGGGAGAAGGAGATGATACCTCGGTGACATTAGCCATGAGGCAACGAGCGTTGTTGGTGGAGAAGTTCTCATTGGGGGATTCAAAGAGAGAAGATGATGAAGTTGATACAATAGCCAATGCGGCTACCTCTTTAGTAGGTGCATCTTCATCTTCGGAATCACTTGTGGCATATTCTTCTTGTGCCACCAACACAATTCTTGGTGCCTTCTTGAAGAAAGGCTTCCTTGGTCTTGCGGGCTTCTTTTGGATCAACTTTGAATGGTCCTTGGGGATGAGCTTCCCACCATTTTGCTCTCGGTTCTCATAAGGACACTCTCTTATGTAGTGGTTCTTGTCATGACAATTGTAGCACGTCTTCCACTTTGAGGCTAGCTCTTTCTTCCCACTTGAGTTGTTCTCTTTATCAACCTTGGCTTTAGCTTTTGCCGGGTCTTGCCAAAACTCTCTTGTGGCAAGAGCTATATGACCATTTAGAGCCGGTTCAAGATCATTTGGAGCAATGTTGCTTGGGCACGCTTCAACCTCATCAAGACATACCACCTTGGCCTTCAAAGCAAGTGAGGGGCCTTGTTTCATCCCCATGGCCCTAGCACGGCTATCTTCGGCATTCTTGGTGGCAACCTTGGAGGCTTGCACTTCTTGCATAACTTCATTGGATGTCATTTCGTTGTAGTTGTGTCTTCCTTGAATGGCCTTCACCTCGATGGGCTCGAAGGCAAGAGAGCATTCACATACTTCCTCTTGACATAAGCATCATCCACATAGGTTGCCCCCACATCAAAGAAGGCCTTTGCAAGAGTCTTGAGTCTTCCATACATGTCTTCATGAGTCTCATTGTCAAACATGTAGAAGCCTTCGGCATCATTGCTCAAAGACTCATATCGGTTTCTCTTCATGCTTTCATTCCCAAGAAATGCAACCTCAAGACAATTCCAAGCTTCTTTGGCGGTGGTGGCATTGAGAACATAATGCTTGTCACTTTCACCCACTGAAAGTTCAATCATATGGAGTGCGGAGGCATTGAGTTGCTTTTCGGCAAATTCTCTTCTTGTCACATTGCTTGGATCCGCAACCTTGTACCCTCTTCAATGATCCTCCAAAGCTCGATAGAGGCACTGTTAATATGAGATTTCATTGAGCGTTGCCAACTAGCAAAGGCTAATGCATTAAGCTTAGGTGGAGGACCAATGGGGTTTATGCGGGTGGTGATAGGTGGGTCGATAGGGTACCATCCCGGAACGTTATGGTACTCTTCCTTCCCATCTTCATGCTTGGTAGGAGGAGGAGGAGATGGTTTAGATCCGGAGGTGGTTTCCACCCCTTCTCATTTTTCTTTTTACCCTCCTCGGAATCACCTTCATCGGAGTTAGAGATACCCTCTAGTGGGATGGTTTCCGAAACCTTGGCATTTGTGAGTTTCATGAGCATGTCACGCAACTCATCAAATTTGACATTCATGTCATTCATGGACGATGTCAATGTTGTTTCCAACGATTTGATATCGGCCATGGATGCCATGGTCTCCTTGGCCTTGGCAAGATCGGCCTCATCCTCACTTTGTGTCATACTTCTCTTAGGCGGTTAAACCCAAAACAAGAGAGCCTAGCTCTGATACCAATTGAAAGGATCGGTATGACACCTAGAGGGGGGGGGTGAATAGGTGCTACTCCAATTTTAGTCTTTTTCAATTTAGGCTTGACACAAAAGGTAAATTCTCTAGATATGCAACTACGGTGAATTTACCTATATGACAAGCTAGCAACTAAGCACGATATATAAGGCGGTAAACAAGGATAGAGGTAACCGAAGTCAAAGCACGCGGAGACACGGATGTAATCCCGAGTTCCTCCTTTTTAGGGGAGTACGTCTCGTTGGAGAGGTGTGAACCAACACAATGGTTCAACGGCCACAAAGGCCTCACCCTCTTCTCCGGTGAACCGCACCACAAAGGTTTGGTTCACTTCAACTATCGGAAACCTTCGAGGCGGAGTCCGGAGCCTTTACAACAACGATTTGGGGCACAACCCACAAAGGATTGGGGGCTCCCAAACAGCTACAATCTGTCACAAAGACAATCAAGTGAGTACAATAGGGGGCTAGGTTTTCCTAGTGGAAACCCTAGCAAATGGTCCCTCAAGTGAATGAGGGGGAAATGACAAACGGCTCGGTGAAGATGTAGATCGGGGCCTTCTCCTTCAATCCTCCAAAGATCAACAAGTTTGGGTGGAGGGATTGGGAGATCTAGTGATTCTTGAGCTTGCAACAATGGGGATCTTGTATTCTGGGCGAGCTCTTTAGCTGGAAGGTGGAGGGTATTTATACCCCTCCAGAAATTCTAGCCGTTGCCCTCAGTTTGACCCAGTTTTCACTTAGGCCGGAAGTTCCGGTTGGGCCGGAAGTTCCGGCTGCCGGAACTTCCGGGCAAACCTCCGGCCAACCACAGAACACTTTTGCTTCGAAAAAAGTCGGCCGGAAGTTTTAGGCCGGAACTTCCGGTCCAAACCGGAACTTCCGGCCAGTATAAAACCTGAGCATTTCCACAAGCATCAATCTTCTTTGATTGTGAACTTTGAACCTGTCACAAGCTAAACATACTGTTAAACACGGCTTGTGTTGTCATAATCACCAAAACAAGATTACGGGCAAGTTTGCCTTTCGACAGGAGACAGACTCAGAAGAAAGGGACTCCCAGGTCCGTCGGTGTGTCTGCTGTGTGATCAGATGCCGGAATCCATGGATCACCTCTTGATGCAGTGTCCAATGGCGAGATCAATATGGTACCAAGTGCTAGCCGCCAGGGGACTTAGCCGGTTCACACCGACGCCCACAAGCAACCTGAGAGATTGGTGGTACAATCTGAATTCTTGCCAGCCGAAGAAAATAGACTTGAGTTGGTTACTCTTGGCATCGCCTGCTGTCGCTGTCTGTGGCTGGAAAGAAATGACAGAAATTTCGAGAGAAGACAGGTGACTGACAATGTTGTAATTAGGTTGATTCAGCAAGAGTTTGATTTGTAGGTGCAGGCTAGACGAGGTGCGGGTAGTAGCGAGGAGTAGGCCTAGTTGTAGCAGACTGGAGTTTGTTCCAGTGCGGTGTGTGCGTTACTGTGTTCACAACATTGTAATGCCCCTTTTCTCCTCCCCTTAATGTCATGACATGCATTCCATGCATGTTCTTGAAAAAACTTAACATAATTTATTTCTAAATTTATTTAGTTCTCATTAATTGCTAGAGATGATAATAAGAGATAATGCATTGTACGACTACTATTTATTGGCTTCTCTAAGTGACGTGGAGGGCTAAGAGAAGATCAGCCTTCTACTATTATACATGCCCTTAAAGAAAGTTAATTCGTAAACCACATGCATTTATCTACAGGTTTAAACGGAAAATCTCAATACCAGGCGCGCGAGATGCACATGTAAAAGTATCAGCCTATACGTGCACTTATTAGCACTTCATTTTTTTAAATGCCGTAACTTTTGAAGCGGGAGTCAAAACTAAGATTCGCTTTCACCATTATATTTCTCACAATGAGCTCATCAAAATAAGATCCGTATGAGTATATTTCGACAACAAAAAATTCACAAGCAACTTTGAATCTGTAAGGTGCAACTTTAATGCTACAGAAAGCAACTTTGTTGTTAGGCTGACTCTTTGTCCATATATCAAACCCGACATGTAAATCGTATATAATGACTAGCAAATGGCGCAACTTTTGTGGTTGTCGAAACAAGTTTGTGGACGTCGAAACAAGTTTGGTGAGCGAGGCGGCAACTCGCCGAAGCAACATTTATGGACGCCGAAACAACATTTGTGGGCGAGGAAGCAACTTTTGTGGGCGAGGAAACAACTTTTGTGGGCGACAAATCAACTTTTGGTGGGGACGAAGCATCTTTTGTAGGCGACGAGAAGCAACTTTTGTGGTCGCCGAAACAAATTTTGTGGGCGCCCAAGCAACTTTTGTGGGTGAGGAAGCAACTTTTGTGGGCGCTGAACAACTTGTATGGGAGCCGAAGCAAAATTTGTGGGCGACGACGTAACTTTTGGTGGGGACGAGGCAACTTTTGTGGGCGCTGTAGTAACTTTTGTGGGCGCTAAAGCAACATTTGTGGGCGACGAAACAACTTTTATGGGCGAGGAAGCAACTTTTGTTGGCGATGAAGCAATTTTGTTGGGCGCAGAAGCAACATTTGTGGGCGACGAAGCAACATTTGTGGGCGACCGAACAACTTTGTGTGCGACGAAGCAACTTTTGTTGCGGACAAAGCAAGTTTTGTGGGAGTCGAAACAAAATTTATGGGTGAGGAAGCAACTTCATATACACCGGAGATATTTTGCAAGCAAGCAATAAACAACCTAACAAAGGTTAACAACGGTGAACAGTTGGCATGCAAAAAAAAAGGTGAACAGTTCTAAATTGTCCAGGTTCTATGTGGAAATCAAATAAAAACACAAGCTTGTAGCCTGTTTTTTGAATTCCTGTGAGTCCAGGGGTCTTCTAGCAAAAAGGATGAAGAGATAAGGTCCTCTGACCTTTCTCCTGTAACGATGCAGCCTGAATACGAGCGTGGAGGCGCTGGAGTATGCTGCTCATGGCAGTTGGTCGTCTGCCTCCAACGCCACTCCGCGAGGTCGCCTCGAGCCGCCGTTTTGGGGAGCAGCATCGGGCTGGTGTCTGGCCACTGCCTCGGGCTGATAGCCGCAGAGAGCTGCGCCGGTGAAGAGCGGCTGCCTGTGGGCGGTGAGGATCTGGACCGACTGGACGGCCGCCAGCCACTGCCGTCGTGGGCGGTTTCGGGGACGCGGGGTGGAGAGGAGGCCGGGGGTGCACGCTGAATCGCTGAGGACTTGTTTACTTTCAGTGTATTTTGTTTACTTCGGTGTATTTTAGAGGATCGGAGCGAAAAATCCCTAAAAATACCAATAGATCGTTTACTACTCCGATTTTGAAAGGGATAATCCTCAAATATCTCCCACCAACCACTTCAATTTTGCTTAGATTGAAAACTCTAGGTCATGCTAGTATATTTTTGGGAAGAGTATTTGATGAGAAATGTGGGGATTGGATGAAAGGGATGGATTCACCAAATCTCCTCCAATTCTCAAACTTTCCAACCTCAGAAATACCAGAGGAGTAAACAAGGGGGCGCGCGTGCTGGAGGGGACGCCAGCAAGGAGCGCACTTTCCAGTGCCTTCCGGCGCCGCCGCGCGTGTGAAAAGAGTCGTGAGCGCTCGGAACAACCCGATAGGGCAGCTGTGCTCTTAAGCTTTTACCAAGAAAGAAATAGAGGGGTTTTCCGGTCTGTCGAATTGTCAGCGGCAGCTCTTGTAATCAGAAATACTCACTCCATCTCTTACCATCACTGATTGGCCAAGCCTCTGCTATCGATTGTCCCCGGTGGATAAATGAAAACGAACTCAATCACATGGATAAACGAAAAGGACTCAATCACTTGCTATCTTTGATTGTGGGACATCTAGTCTAGAAAGAAATAAATAGACGGGTCTTCCAGTCTGTCGAATTATCAGCGACCACTCTTATAATCAGAACGGAATTGTTTCACGTACGACGTTTCTCGTCCGACAATTGTACGACACTTCCTTCTATCGTGCTAATTTCGCAACTCCGTTCCCAAGGCCCGGTCCAAGGCCAAACCCGTAACAATCCACCCTAAGCCATCCACGATTCCACTTCTTACCGATCTCTTCTTGCTAATCTATAAATCAGTCTCACCAATATGTAATTTTCTAAGACATGTGAAGCCGATCTATTACAAGCATACTAAAAAAAACAAAAACCACGTAGTGTCGTAAGGACGTGGAGGACTGCATGGTTGCGGCGGCCGGTGGCAGCGGCGACTACCAAGCAGCAGCTGCAGTGGGCGACTGAACTCGAAGTTGCAAAGACATGGTTGCGGTAGGAGTGGCGTTGCCTCGTTGGAGTTATGGAGAACCAAGTACATAGCGTCGGTGGCATTGGTGTTTTGGTGAGATGCAACCTGATAGCAGCTACGACAAGCCATGGCGGTGAAAAAAAGTGAGCACAAGGAAGAAGAGAACCTAGATTGAATTTTTTTTTTTTGATGTTCCCAAAGTTTGACTAAATAAATAGAAGAAAATATCAACAACGACAACATTTCATACATATATTATGAATGTACTACTACTATAATTTTGCGATTAGCGGATCTTGCTGATTATATGCAAATCGGGTACTTCTAGTACAATAATTAGATGATCTTCAAATCATATCGCAAGGGTATTGTCTTGATGGTGTTTCATGTAAATAAAATTATGTGGATTGTAACCTCATGCATGATGGCTATTCACATTCAGTGTACTCCCATAATATATACTATGCAGTGCCAGAGCTTAGTTCATGTAAGGGGGCCACCGCCCCCTCCCCCCAGCAGACTCTGGCAAGCTCCGCCACTAATACTGTGGATTTATGTACTACTATAATTGTCCGATGGGTGGATCCTCATGATTATACGGATTCAAATATAGTCAGGTATATAAACTATCATAAATGTGTGATCCGCAAATTCTATTTATTAATTTAGCTATATGTCTTGGCTTCTCTCTACATATTGAGGCGAGAGGGGGTCATGGCCATTGCTTCCCTTGCGAGTTATAGTTCATCCAAAAGATCTCCCGTTGTAAAGTTCATTAGATTGTCAGGAGCTGAAGACCAAACATGAAAAGGAGCAGCTTGGTGTACGTGATTGCTCTTTTGTTCATCGGGTGCCTCGTTGTTTTTGGACATTGTAGGCATATCATCATTTTTGTATTGTATATATTCATTCAGATTTTTTGTCTAAAGAAAACTATATAGTAACATTTTGTAGATATCTAACAGGTCGTCCTGAGGCTAGAAGAAGCTACCAAGATCGTGCTAGTGCTAATACTACTATGGCGGACTCATCGTTAGATGGGGCATGGGGGCAACATTAATGTCCAATGGTGTATGCGGGGTGATTGCAAGGACGACATAGGTGTAGACGGACTATTGAAGTGCACCTGCTGTCTCGTGTTGCCGGGAGAACCGTGTTGGCATTCCCTGGAAGAATGTCAGTCACGTTGCCCAGAGTGTCACCCCCAATTACCCAGTTTGAATCGCAACGGCATTACATGAATGAATGCTAAATAATCGTATTCCTTACTATTGAGGAATGCTTCATATTCAAATAAAATAACATGTTGATGTACACGGTATCTCTTTCGCTTGTCTATCTCTTTATTTCTGCTTAAAAACATTAGTCACCCAAAAGTTTGCTTGAAAAATGGCTCATGATAAAAGTGGAATAGCTAGTCACAGTATTCCTTACCACAAAGAGATTCTGAGTACAATGACAGAGAGCAGGCCATTTTATTAAGCACATATGCTATTACTTGTACTCGGACATGAGTATACCACTAAAAATGTTAGCGAGTTTCCTAAAGATCGGTTGGAGTGGAGCAGCATTCCTTACTTCCAATAAACCACAAACGTGACTAATCGAGTACATACACTTGCCTGAATTTTGCTCCTAAACTTACCGACCCCAAATTTGGATGTGGCGTGGATTAGTAGAAGTACTATGTATATACTCCCTCTGTTACTAAATAAAAAAATGTTTTAGCATTTTGTTAACTTCATGTGTATCTACATTTACCTATACATGTTTTAGTGTGTATATTCACTCATTTCAGTCCACATCCAGTCTACATATGAATATCTAAAACATGTTATGACTAGTCTACATATGAAAGATCTAAAACATCTTATACTTAGTAACACAGAGAGAATATTTAGTTACTTTGTGTGGTGCATTGTCGGGGGGCTACCCCGGGTAGGGTCAAGGCTTGGCATAAAGATGAGTTTAAAGATATGCCGAGGTACGGAAAGGGCCGACATGTTTGGGCCTGGGAGTGTCTGAGCTTAATCTTGACCTGGAGGATACAAAGGCCGACCTATCTTGGCCCAGAGGGATCCGAGGTATCCCGTCAGCCTGGGCCGAGGTTCACTGTCCGAGCTATGGTCAGCCGACCTAATACCTCGGTGCTATGATTTGTGTTGTAAGTACAGGAGATGCTATTGGAAGGAAGTGAGGTCCGACCTGGTAAAAGATCGTAAGCACAGGACCCGGGCTAACCACGGCAGGAGGCCGTAGCTCGGGCAGGAGTCAATGCTCCTGTCACTTCACGCCTGACACGGAAGCGTCTGTCACGGAGCATGGCAGAGGCGTGCCCCGGGTTCGGCGGGGCTGCACGCCTCTGACCGCTGACCGCGTGAGATCCGGGGTCAGGGCTACGAGGTAGCACGGCGTGGCTATGTCCTGTCTCTGTCAGAGGGGACATCCTAGCTCCACTGTGGTGACGCAGGGGATGGGCAGGCCATGTCTTGTCCCTGACAGGAGTACAATGATGACCAAAGCAGAGGCATGGCTACAGTGCTCGGCGAGGGGCACTACGGTAACCCGGCTGGCCTATATAGGGGCTTCCACCCCTCCTGCGCGGAGGAAGAGGGGGAGAGATCGATCAACCACGAGGGAAGAGACCCCGGCACCCTGGTTCATTCTCCTTGTAACTTCATCTCCCATCTCAAACTCTCACCATTGTATCATCATACAGCTCGAGGAGCAGCTTGTACTTGTCACTTTGAGCTATACACTGAGTAGGATAGTGCTGCAGTAGGGGTGTTACCTCCGCAAGAGGGCCCCGAAGCAGGGTACATCGTGGTGTGCTTTGTGTTCTTGCTTTCTTGGTTTCTGTTCGTGTTCTTGCGTGTTCTTGCGTGTGCACTTCTTGAGTGCATAAACCCTCCCCGGATTCCCCCAACGACCATTCGGCCCCATCTTAGCCATACCTATGGCATCTGCCGTGATCCCACCACGACAGTTGGCGCCCACCGTGGGGCAGATTGAGGCGTTGGAGGGAGTTTACATCCGGACGGGCTCAGGCGAGCGTGTTCTTTCCGGGCTTATCGCCAAGATCGGTGAGTTCACCTTCATCAGCGACAACGCGGGGTGTTTCGCCGGCAAGCCCTTCCCCGAGCATGGCTTCACCATGATGCTCGGCAGCTTCGTCACCTATGTTGCTGTCGAGGTTGTTCGCGGGTACCCGGAGCAGGTGCTCGTGGACGACGAAACTCCTCTCCTCGCGGCTTTAGGTCGGCGTATCACTCGCCCCGAGAGCTGCGTGGAGGTGATGATGACCGGTCCGGTTGACGCCGCTGGCAAAGGAGATGCCAGCAATCCAAGCCGGCCGAGGTTGCTAAGGTGAGATCTGCAAAGCCCAGGCTAGAGAAAGAGTTGCCTGGTACCCCGAGGTGCAGGGCCGAGGTGCGACCCTGGTAGAGATAGTGGATACACTGGCAGACCCAGTAAATCCAGGAGTGGATGTAGTGGTGACTGTGGCCGACCTAGAGGCAAAGCGTGTCCTGTTGCAAAAGGAGGCTGTAGCAATGATAACAGCTAGAGATGAGTTCAATAGAGATCTGCGTGAGTACAATGCAGCGAATGGCTTCACCCCGGTAGCAGTTGATACACATAGGGGAGCCGAGGTGCGGCAGAGAGGCAAGGGGCTCAATGATGAGATGGACAGGGAGGCTCGACCTACCACCTCGGCTAGGAGTGAGAGTCGCGTGTCGACTGGAAGGCCGGTATATAGTTCCCCTGCTAAGAACCTCAGAGCTGCCGAGGCAGGCAGGGCCGAGCTATCCGGGTTGACTGGAGATGCATGGCGTGCGCAGCAGAAGCGAGTCAATGAATTAGTGTATGTAGCCAGCAGAATGAGGCTCTCCGCAGAGCCGGGGCTGGTGATTCGAGATGGTTTATTCAGCTAGGCCAGTTAGTCAGGTGTCCAAGGGGCAAGCCTCGTCTCCACTCGTCGGAGGAGCCGATCGAGCCCGGAGTGTCACCTCGGGTCAGAACAAGCAGCTGCAGATGTATGATCGGTGTTAGCAGCAAAGCAGAAGGTGGGCCAGGGCAATGCTAGCCGAGCTAAGGGAAACCCCGGCCCAGGCAATGCAAGCCGAGCTAAGGGTAACTCCGGTCAGGGAAATCAGAATGGCGGGCAAGCAGCATCGGCTGGCCGAGGTAAACCACCTCCGCCCCCGAGGTATCAGCAACAACCCCGGCCGCAGGAATATCAGCGAGAGCCGGAGTATGTTCAGCAACCTCAGAATGTCGGTCAAGGCGATGACCGATACGATGATGGAGACTCGGCCATGGCGCGAGCTGGATACCACAGAGTGGATGGGGCGTTGGGACCTCGGATAGGAGGTCGGATGTTAGCTCCAGGCGATGTTCGTAACAAGCTGGATAGAATCTACTTGTCCGAGCAACTGGAGGAGGAAGGCCCTCCTGGTCCGGCGTGTTTTGGACCTCGGATCATGAAGGAGCCACCACCCCAGTATCTCAGTTCCAGTTAGGTCGGAACACCAAGCCATACAACGGGAGCACCAAGCCGCAAGATTGGCTGACAGATTATGTATCCTCGGTGCACATAGCGGGGGGCAATCGCCGATGGGCGGTCCGGTATCTCCCGCACATGTTGGAAGGTCCAGCTCGGATCTGGCTGAATAATTTGCCGGAGTATAGTATCAACTCCTGGATAGACTTGGAGCTGGCGTTTAACAGCAACTTTGCTAGTACATACAAGAGGCCAAACCGACCTCAGCTCCTGGCAGCATGTAAGCAAGATGATCATGAAACTGACCGAGAATTCTTAACTCGGTGGAGCAATGTTCGGAATTCCTGTGAAGGAGTTGTAGAGGCACAGGCCATTTCCTGGTTTGCAGATGGTTGTCGACATGGCAGCATGCTGTGGCAGAGGCTCCAGAGATATGCCGAAATCCCTAGCAGACAATCCGGATTGCAGATTCTTATGCTCTGGGTGATCCGATGCAGCCAGCAGCAGAGGCAGGAGCACGTAACAGAAGGAGGGAGCCAATAAACAACCGGCTCGGACCAAGGTGTAATGACCGCCAAGAGTTCGGACACAAGAGGAGGGAGCCGGACTACCCATACACCTCGAACCAAGTTGCAGCGGTGAACCCGGATCAGCCCGGAGCTGGAGGTGTCCAGAGGCCGAAAATCAATGGTCCGGCATTTAGTCCGAACCCGGAGCCACCCTTGACTTATGATAGATGGTCCTTGCTGTTACCATACGACCGACCCGCGCAAGCCAGCCAACCATTCAACCCGGCAGTGCAGCTGGAACCGCAGAATCAGAGAAGAAGGGGCAAGGCCGGAGGAAACAGAGGAGGACCACCTCAGAGATTTCAGCCGAGGTCCCACCCAATCTGTCCGGAGCAAATGTTACCCCATAACCACTGCACCTCCTCCGAGGCCTGCAGCAGCAAGACCCGTGAATGTTGTGAATGTCCGAGGTAACAACAACAATGGTGCCGGACCAAGTCAGCAGTATGAATACCCCGGAAATGACTATAGAGAGGCTCATGCGAGCTATGTGGTCTTTGTGACCGAGCCAACTGACAAGAAGAGTGTGCAGAGGCGTGCCATGGAGGTGAATGCAGTAATGCCGGTGGTGCCGACCTATATGAACTGGTCTGAGCAGGAGATCACTTGGAGCAGGAAAGACACACCTCGGATCATGCCGAGCCCTGGAAAGTATGCCCTGGTGGTAGATCCGACGTTGTGTGGGCCTACAACAATGTGAGGTTTACCCGAGTTCTGGTGGACAATGGCAGTGCCATCAACATCATGTACCGAGACACAATGGTGAAATTGGGCATATCGCCAAATCAGTTGATGCCAAGCAGTTGTACTTTTCATGGGATTGTGCCTGGCGTTTCCTGTGCACCCATGGGCAAGATATGGGTGGATGTAGCATTTGGAACCAAGGATAACTGCCGAGTTGAGAGTATCGAGTTCGAGGTGGTGGACTTGGAGAGTGCATACCATGCATTGCTTGGAAGGCCAGCTCTGGCCAAGTTCATGATTTCCACCCATGTTGCATACCTGAAGATGAAAATGCCAGGGCCTAATGGGATCATATCCATCTCGGGTGACTACAAGCGAGCCATTCAGTGTGCCTCGGCGGGGTCTAATCTGGCCGAGTCTTTGGTGATCGCAGCTGAGAAGAAGAAGCTGCATCAAGTGGTGGCAATGGCGCAGTCAACACAGCTCGGGCGTCCGGACTGATGAGCCCGGACTCAACTGCGCGTTCGAGGTGCCCAAGGAGACCAAGAAGATCCCCATTGACCCGGAGCACCCAGAGCATGGCCATCATTGGGACCGGGCTGGGCGAGAAATAGGAAAGCGAGCTCTGTCACTTCCTCCGTGAGAATCGGGATATCTTTGCATGGTCGGCTAAGGACCTGCCTGGTGTTCCGAGGGAGTTGGCAGAGCACTCTTTATTTGTCAGGCCGAGGTGAAACCGGTGAGGCAACCGACCCGTCGTCTCTCAGACGACCGAAGACAAGTGGTGCTGGACGAGCTGGCTAAGTTGCTTGCAGCCGGGTTCATTATGGAGGTGCTGCATCCGGACTGGATATCCAATCCGGTCTTGGTGGAAAAGAAGAAAGACGAGCCAGCCGTGGTCAAGGTGTGGCGCATGTGCATTGACTTCACTAACCTCAACAAGGCGTGCCCGAAAGATCCGTTTCCATTACCTCGGATTGATCAAGTGATCGATTCCACTGCTGGTTGTGAACTGTTGTCTTTTATCGATGCGTACTCTGGTTTTCACCAGATACCACTGAACCCAAAGGATCAAATAAAGACTGCTTTTATTACCCCGTATGGGGCGTATTGCTATCGTGTCATGTGTTTTGGTCTGAGAAATGCCGGGGCAACTTATCAGAGGTGTATGCAGAAATGCCTGCACTCTCAAATGGGCAAAAATGTGCAAGTGTATGTCGATGATATCGTCATCAAAACTAAGGAGAAACGTACTCTCCTCGAGGATCTCGAGGAGACATTTGTGAATTTGAGAAAATATCGGTTGAAGCTTAACCCGGACAAGTGCACCTTTGGTGTCCCGGCTGGAAAGTTGCTCGGATTCCTGGTGTCTAGCCGAGGTATCGAGGTTAACCCGGCCAAGATCCGAGCTATTGAGAACATGAAGTTACCGAAGTGTTTGAAAGATGTGCAGAAATTCACAGGGTGCCTAGCCTCGTTGAGCCGATTTGTAGCGGCTGGAGAAAAAGCCTTACCTTTGTACCAGCTCATGAAGAAAAGTACCGGGTTTACATGGACCCCGCAGGCCGACGTGGCGTTCAATGAGCTGAAAAAGATGTTGTCCACTGCCCCGGTGTTGGCGTCACCATTGCACAATGAGCCGATGTTACTTTACATTGCGGCCACAAACCGAGTTGTAAGTGTGGCAGTGGTGGTGGAGCGCGAAGAAGGTGGCAGGTCGGTGCAGAGACCGGTGTATTACTTGAGCGAGGTGATCTCTACCTCGAAGCAGAATTACCCTCACTACCAGAAGATGACGTATGGTGTCTACCTGGCGGTCAAGAAGTTGAAGCATTATTTCCAGGAGCATCCCATGACGGTGGTGTGCGAAGCTCCAATCTCGGAGATCATCGGGTGCAAAGATGCAACTGGCCGAGTTGCCAAATGGGCGATTGAGGTGTCTCCATATGCACCACATTATGAGAGAAGAGATGCAATTAAATCCCAGGCGTTGCCGGACTTCTTTTGTGATTGGGCCGAGATGCAGTATGAGCCACCCAGGCCGGACTATAATTATTGGAAAATGCATTTTGATGGGTCCAAACAAAGATCGGGCTGGGGGCTGGAATAGTCCTCACCTCGCCAAAGCGAGATCAGCTGAAGTACGTGCTGCAGATTCATTTCTCAGCATCAAACAATGTGGCGGAGTATGAGGCCTTAATCCATGGCCTCAAGGTGGCAAAGGAGATCGGTATCCGGCGTGTAGAGTGCTTCGGCGATTCCGACCTGGTGGTGCAACAATCTTCTGGAACTTGGGATGCTCTGGATGCCAACATGGCGTTATATCGGTTCCATGTGCAAAAGATATCCGGGTTCTTTGAAGGGTGTGAGTACAGGCATATACCTCGGGCAGAAAATGATGCTGCCGACGTGTTGTCAAAGCTCGGTTCATCGAAAGAGGCAGTACCACCAGGGGTAGCCCTGAATCACTTGAGAACTCCTTCAATCAAACCTTCTCCTGAATCCGAATCTATTTTCATCCCGGCGGAGCAAGAGCCCGGACCTGTTCCAATGGAGGTAGACGTCGGGTGCGTTTGGTCGGACCCGGGGACTGCGTGGCAGAGCTCGGGGACTGCGCACCAACCTCGGGGACTGCTCATCAGACTCGGGGACTGGTCGCAGGATGGTGGAGGAAATAATGGAGGAGATTATGGTGGCCGAACCAATGGAGGTGGACGAGAACTTTTTCCTTTGCACCCAGTGCCGGAGTGGGCGGAGCAAATCATGAAGTTCATAACGGAGGGAAGCTTGCCAAGTGACACAACCGAGGCTAGGAGAATCAAAGGAGGGCAAGGCGTACACCATCATCAACAAGGAGCTCTATAAAAGAAGCGTAACCGAGGTGTTGCAACGGTGTGTCGAGCCAGCTGAAGGCAAGGAGATGCTTTTGGAGATCCACCAAGGAGAGTGTGGTCATCATTGCAGCACAAGAGCTCTGGTGGCCAAGGTTTCAGGCATGGGTTCTATTGGCCCACTGCTCTTGCTGATGCAGAGGCCATAGTCCGGAGATGTGAAGGATGCCAAAGGTTTGCCAAGCAAACGCATATGCCAGCCTCGGCGCTCAAAACAATTCCTATCACTTGGCCGTTTGCGGTATGGTGTTTGGATATGGTGGGAGAGTTCAAACCAGCCCGAGGTAACATGACGCACATACTGGTGATGGTGGACAAATTCACCAAGTGGATCGAGGTGAAACCAATCCGGAAGTTGGATGGTCATTCAGCAGTGACTTTCTTGAAGGAGATCATTCTGCGATATGGGTACCCCCATAGCATTATCTCGGACAACGGCACGAACTTTGCTGTTGGAGAATTTGCTCGGTTTTGCATGAACAAGGGAATCCGGCTGGACATAGCCTCGGTGGCACACCGGAGTCTAATGGACAAGTGGAAAGATCAAATGCTCTAGTGTTGGCCGGCATCAAGGCTCGGCTCATTGAACCACTGCTGAAAACGCCGGGGTGTTGGATAGATGAGATACCAGCAGTACTGTGGGGTCTAAGGACCACGCCAAATCGATCAACTGGCTATACGCCATTTTTTATGGTCTATGGGGCAGAAGCTATGCTACCCACTGACATCGAGTATGATGCGCCCAGAGTGGCAATGTACACTGAAGCCGAGGCAAAAGAGGCTCGGGAGGATGCAGTAGATCTGCTTGAGGAAGCTAGAGAATTGGCCTCATCTCGGTCAGCAATATACCAGCAAGGTCTCCGACGTTATCATAGCCGGAGTGTCAACCCTCGTGTGTTTCACGAGGGAGATTTGGTGCTGAGGTTGGTGCAGCGCAAGAAAGGTCGGCACAAGTTGTCACCTCCATGGGAGGGACCGTTCATTGTGAGCCGAGCTCTGCTCAATGATTCGTACTATCTATAGATGCGCAGGAACCAAGGGAAGATGGGCTGGACAACCCCGGATCAGAGGTCAGGCGACCATGGAATATAGCTCTACTCCGACCTTTCTACTCATGAAAGGCGCAATGTATGTACCTCGGTTAATCCTTAATGAAATGTCGGCACTCCGAGGTTGAAGCTCGGGGACTGCCTCGCTCTTGTGCTTGTGTTTTATTTCTGTTTGTCAGTTTCGTTCATATGCCGAACTATTTTGAACCTCGTCTCAAACTTCAAGTAATGTGTGCTATGTAACTAATCTTGTGACTCGACTGGCATCTGCCTAAAAGGTAGTCAAGAGCAAAGATGAAAAAACGTGGGAGACATGAAAATGGACTCGGGGACTCGGTCCAAAAATATAGTTCGGCATGTGTCGTTTACTAACCCCTGTCTTTACCTTTCGTTTATGTCGGATGGTTTTGAAACACACTTCGAGATTTGCTAAGTACTGTATGCTATAAACAACAATCTTGTGACTCGACTGTCGAACGCCTAAATGGTAGACAAGAGCAAAGAATGCCAGATATAGTAAACACGAAAGTGAACTCGGGGACTCGTTCCAAAAGGGTTCGGCATAAAGTTTTAGAAAAGCATGGTTCGGATAGCAAGTTAATAGTACTGGTAGCAAAGCAAACTACTTAAGGTCTGTTACATCTGCACCCGGCATACCGGGGATTTAATGTTTTGTTCGAGACAAGTTCAGGCCTCGGAAGAAGGAGCCTCGGGCGCAGGAACAACCTCGGGCGCAGGAACAACCTCGGTCGCGGAAGCAACCTCGGTTGTTGGAGTGGATGCCGGGTGTCCGTCACGTCGGGGGAGATCACCTCGGTGGCTACAGCTTTGCCGGACTTGCCCTTGGAGTTCGGAGGTTCGTCGAAGCTGAAGTCATCATCAGAGCCTTCAGCCACCTCGGTTGTTTTGCCGGCCTTGCCCTTGGAGCTCTCAGGCTCGTCAAAGTCAATGTCCTCGCCTTCAGAACTTTCTTCACCGGACTCCGCTTCCTCGTCCGAGCTCTCTTCGTCCTCTGAGTAGAGGCGCCCGTCATCAAAGGTCCGGGTGTTTGCATAACTAGCAAAGCGGTCGGCTGCTGCTTGGCGTTTCGCAATGCCATCAGGGGTGGAGTTCCAAGGAGAGCCCCTGCGCAGGGAGGTAACCGTGTGGATCTCAACATCTTCATACCAGGACAGCACGAACACCAAGGCCTTGTCCGCTCCAGCCCGAGCTGATGAGCATCTCCACTCCCGAAGTCTAGCCTCGGCTCCTTTCAGCTTCGTGGCGAGCTCGTCAATGCAAGTGGGAGTCTTGACCTTGGGCCAGAGGGCACGGTGGACCTCGATGGCAGCATCAACCAGCTTGGTTCCAATGGCCCGGAGCGGCCTGATCCGAGCGTTAAGGGCAACAAGGTGGTCCTGGATATCCCAGCTGTCGCTGAGGGTTTCTGTCTCAGCCCTCTTTGCCCGAGCTGCTTGAACTTCGCGGATAGCCTTGTCCTTGGAGTGCTCGAAGTTCTCTGAAGAAGACAAAAAGGCTGTCGCTGAAATAAGGCATACGGTGGCACGGGGTATAGGTCGGCAGAAAATAAGGAAAAGGGGAAAAGAAACTTACTGTCCATTGGTGATTAATCCGAGCAGCTCGGACAACCAGCTTTTCGAGATAGCTCGGAGGGCGGTAAGTTCGGCTTCGGCCGAGGTGGCGCGGCTCTCCAGGGTCTTGGCAAGCTCTTGCTGCTGTTCGGCGGCCTGGTCCTTGACCTTCATAGCGTCCTCCACAGCAGATTTGGCTTCGTTAGCCCGGTTCAGCTCTTGTTGCAGCCGAGCTATTTCATCCTCGGCTGTCTTCAACTTGGAGGCGTAATCTTTGTCGCTCTGCTCCTTCGCGGATAGAAGAGTCCGGTGAGACTTCTTCAATCTGTTGTGATCCAGCAGGAGGTTCTTGAAGACCTTGGTCCGAGCATTGTTGCACTCCTGAAAAAATAGAGAGATCAGTTCGGAGAAATCCGAGGTATTTCTAGCACCTGAGGTCCAATTGAGTCCCGGGGACTTGGCATTGGCCTCGGGGACTCAGCATGGGAGAAATGACAAGTTTTTGAGATTCGGGTTGAGCAATTGAGGTACTTCCCACAGACCTTAATCTCATCCGAGGTTGATCTGCAATCTGAACTTTCCGAGCTATGTGACTCAGCACAATCTTGCCCCGAGATGTTCCGAGGCACGTGGCAAAGAATCTCTGCCCGGACCTCGAACCCGGACCTCTGAAAGATAGGTCCTGACCACACGCCGCCCTCGTCAGCCGGACCCACCGAACAGCGCACCTGCGCACTCAAGTGCGAGGCCAACTTGACCGCCCACGACTCCTCGATTCTCGCGCTGACCAGCACAGGAAATCCGAGCTGGCGGTTGCCACTCTGCGGCCCACGATGTGGACGATCGTGCGGCCACCAACCGCACAACCGTGCGCTCACCTGCACACGATCCCGCGCCTTCCCGATAACCGCGCGGTAGTGCGCCGTTAATGCACGCCGTAACCGCACGCGGCGTATAAATAGGGGCCCAGGGGTAACTTCATCGTCTTCCTCCCCACTTGCCCCCTGCTCCGCGCCCATTGCTCCGTGCGCTTTGCCTCGGGGACTGGAGAGGGAGAGATCGATCAATCACGGGGACTGGGAGTAGTGTATGTTTGTCATTTGGTTTTAGAGGAGGAAAGAGAGTTGCGTAAAGAAACTTACCGAGGCCTTCTTGCTGCAGTCGAGGACCGCAGTCTGCATGGTGTAGATAGATTGGAGCACGGCGCTAGGTCCAACTGGGTGCTCAGAGCTCGGTTAGAGGAGACCTCGGCAGTGTCAGCCGAGTTCCAGTCTATGTCATAGTGCCTCTCCGAGCCTAAGCTATTCCCGCTCTTGGTCCGGAGTTGCTTGACCTCCCAGCTGCTGATGTCCGGCTGAGTGGTAGCAGCAAAAAGAGCTCGGGAGGTGGCGACCTGAGAGCTTGAGGGCACAATCTTGGTGGAGGTGGACTTCGGCGCCGGAACGTGCGGCACCAGTTGGGTGCTCGCAGCCTTGGGTCCCGGTGGCGGTGGCGGCATCGGAGTTTGCTATGGCTGTTTGGGGGCTCAACGTTTTGAGCTGAATCTTTCTGCTGCTGCTGGAGCTTTTGCTTCTACTGTTGTTGTTGTTTCTTCTTTTGCTGCTGTTGCTGCTGGTTGCGCGCAGCTTGAGACTTGGGGAAGAGCCGAGGCTCCTGCATGGTTTTAACCGGAGTCTTGGCGCGATCTGTCTCCGCATCCTTCTGAGGAGGCGTCTGACCTCGGCGGGGAGCAGAGTGCCCCAGGCCGGAGTCAGAGCTCGGCGGTGGAAGTTCGGCGGAGGAGACGCGCGCCGGGGAGGAGATGGTCTTCTCCGGGCTAGTGAGGTCAATGGACCGTTCTGGAGGAGAGGCTCTGGCGGGGCGTCCGAGGTTAACCTCGACCTCGGTGGTCTGAGCTTCAACCACTAGAGGTAGTGGTGAGTGTATCGAGCTATGGCTCTGCTTGACCTGCCGAGCGGGCTAGACGAAAAGAAAAAGAAAAGATTAAGTTAGAATGAAAGGCTTAACCTCGGAACAACGTGAAAGGTAAAAAGGAGCAAGGTGACTTACGCATCTTCCTCCACGGGGCCTCATTTCTTGCGTCTCGCCGAGGTCTTCTTGGCACGCTTGGCTTTGGGCGCCGCAGTCTCCGAGGTCTTGGAAGCCTCGGCATCCGAGGTACCAGGTCCAGAGCGCTTTCGGGAAGCTGCAGGCGTTGGATGAAAGTTCTTATATGTGGAGGAGCATATGAGATGGGAATAACGTTGACATGTTCCAGAATTTGGCAATCGTCATTGTCATCATCGTCGTCTGACCAGTCTCTGATGGAAGTGGGAACTTGTTTCTTACCCGGGTTGGAGGAGCTAGCCTTAGGGATCGGCAGGTGATCCTCATTGTCCGGGTCTTCAGTCTCTGGACCTTCCAGGGCGAGGCGGGCAGGCGCCCAGTTCGACGGCTCCGGGCCGTCCTCGATTAGCTGCCGGGCGAACCGCTGCAGGAGTGGCAAAAAAGAATTAAGTTAAGAAGCAACCGAGGTGTGCAAGACCGGAGTGTAAGCTCGGAAAGTTAGTAAGTACTCACTTGCTCCGGAAGATTTTCTCTGTGGTGAGGCTCCACGCCCCATGTCCACTCCTCGTCCATCTCAGTCTGAGCAATGGCTTTGACCCGTGCCAAACTGAGGCCTTGGAGAGCGCCTTGCTGCTGATCCGAGTAGGATCGAGTAGACCTTCCATATGGCAGATCTTATGAGCTCGTTGTTGGAGGGGGCTGACTCTTCGATCCACAAAAGTCCGGAGGATGTCATCGGAACCCCACCCTCTTTTCTTGAGATCCAGCATGTATTCATGGATCTCTTGAACCTCGGCGTAGGCGTCCTCCGGGTTGAAATCCCAATTGAGTTGTGCAGTGGGAGGGCCGAGCTGGAAGTCCGAGAGGTTGATGAGGTCGACAGTACCGGGGTTCCTCACATAGAAAAAGGATCGCTGCCACTTCTTGCAGCTCTCCAGGCCTTTGATCAGTGGGAACTCGGAGCCCAGCCGGGGTGAGATAGAGGCCGCACCACAGGCAGTCATATCCTTGTTCACAACCTCCTTGTTGGGGATGCTTTGTTTCTTCAGCTGGAAATACTTGGCCCAGCCCTCAACGCTCGGCCAGAGGCCGAGGTATCCTTCGGAGAAAGCTGCATAGCACGACAGCTGTAGCATGGAGTTAGCGGGAGATGGTGCAGCTGCAAGCCGAAGAACTTCAGAAATTCCCGAAAGAACTTGCTGGCCGGAAGTCCGAATCCGCGCTCGAAGTGAGACACAAACACCACTTTCTCGCCAGGGTTGGTGATCGGTTCGCCGTCCCCAGTGTGAAGCCGATATAGCAGTTCGGCTGGGATTCGATGAGTTTCTTTGAGCCATTTGATATCATCGTCGGTGACGTCCGAGCCATCCCATCCACTTCTCTCACTGGCGGAAACCTCGGCTCGGTTTGACGTAGCAATTGCCGACATGTTGGCACTTTCCTGCAGAAAAGGGAGGTTCAACCGGGTAAGTACCTCGGACAGTTCGAGGTTCAGCCGAGTAGATACCTCGGATCATTCAAGGCAGCCGAGCTAAAGGATTTAGGCGGGAAACATGTTTTTACCGTGGCAAGATACTAGCAAGGATCTACCGGTGAGCTAAAAAGGGAGATAAATTCGAGTTCATCAAGGGGCGAACCTAAAAAGACAGTGCTACGGGTGTGTCTGATACAAGTCTAGATAAGATCTGAAAATGGCTAAAAGAGTGCAAAGATAGAGCATCGGGTTCCTCAGGTTCATCGGATTCATCCAGATCCTCGAGTTCATCGAAGGATGAACCTGTTCATGGCAATGGCAATGGAGGGAGATGAGGAACTCACCGTGAGGTACTCGAAGATCGGGGAAGGATCGACGATGGAGTGGCGGCGCAAGGCGCGGTGCGCGTTTCTGGCAAAATTCTTTGAGACAGCGAGGTTGCAGCGGCGAGGGCTCGACGGCGGCGATGGAGGTAAAGCGCACGGAGCAATGGGCGCGGAGCAGGGGGCAAGTGGGGAGGAAGACGATGAAGTTACCCCTGGGCCCCTATTTATACGCCGCGTGCGGTTACGGCGTGCATTAACGGCGCACTACCGCGCGGTTATCGGGAAGGCGTGGGATCGTGTGCGGGTGAGCGCACGGTTGCGCGGTTGGTGGCCGCACGATCGGCCACATCGTGGGCCGCAGAGTGGCAACCGCTAGCCTCGGATTTCCTGTGCTGGTCAGCGCGAGAATCGAGGAGTCGTGGGCGGTCAAGTTGGCCTCACACTTGAGTGCGCAGGTGCGCTGTTCGGTGGGTTCGGCTGACGAGGGCGGCGTGTGGTCAGGACCTGTCTTTCAGAGGTCCGGGGTTCGAGGTCCGGGCAGAGATTCTTCGCCACGTGCCTCGGAAGATCTCGGGGCAAGATTGTGCTGAGTCACATAGCTCGGAAAGTTCAGATTGCAGATCAACCTCGGATGAGATTAAGGTCTGTGGGAAGTACCTCGGCGGAGCTATGTTGGAGGTCGGTTTAAAGATAGTGCCTTGGTTATTTTTGAACCTGCTACGGCCCTCCATCCGAGGTCGTAGGACCGCACCAGCTTCGGGACTAATGTCGGGGGGCTACCCCGGGTAGGGTCAAGGCTTGGCATAAAGATGAGTTTAAAGATATGCCGAGGTACGGAAAGGGCCGACATGTTTGGGCCTGGGAGTGTCCGAGCTTAATCTTGACCTGGAGGATACAAAGGCCGACCTATCTTGGCCCAGAGGGATCCGAGGTATCCCGTCAGCCTGGGCCGAGGTTCACTGTCCGAGCTATGGTCAGCCGACCTAATACCTCGGTGCTATGGTTTGTGTTGTAAGTACAGGAGATGCTATTGGAAGGAAGTGAGGTCCGACCTGGTAAAAGATCGTAAGCACAGGACCCGGGCTAACCACGGCAGGAGTCAATGCTCCTGTCACTTCACGCCTGACACAAAAGCGTCTGTCACGGAGCATGGCAGAGGCGTGCCCCAGGTTCGGCGGGGCTGCACGCCTCTGACCGCTGACCGTGTGAGATCCGGGGTCAGGGCTACGAGGTAGCACGGCGTGGCTATGTCCTGTCTCTGTCAGAGGGGACATCCTAGCTCCACTGTGGTGACGCAGGGGATGGGCAGGCCATGTCTTGTCCCTGACAGGAGTACAATGATGACCAAAGCAGAGGCAAGGCTACAGTGCTCGGCGAGGGGCACTACGGTAACCCGCTGGCCTATATAGGGGCTTCCACCCCTCCTGCGCGGAGGAAGAGGGGGAGAGATCGATCAATCACGAGGGAAGAGACCCCGGCACCCTGGTTCATTCTCCTTGTAACTTCATCTCCCACCTCAAGCTCTCACCATTGTATCATCATACAGCTCGAGGAGCAGCTATACTTGTCACTTTGAGCTATACACTGAGTAGGATAGTGCTGCAGTAGGGGTGTTACCTCCGCAAGAGGGCCCCGAAGCAGGGTACATCGTGGTGTGCTTTGTGTTCTTGCTTTCTTGGTTTCTAGTTCGTGTTCTTGCGTATTCTTGCGTGTGCACTTCTTGAGTGCATAAACCCTCCCCGGATTCCTCCAACGACCATTCGGCCCCATCTTAGCCATACCTATGGCATCTGCCGTGATCCCACCACGACAGTTTGCGCCCACTGTGGGGCAAATTGAGGCGTTGGAGGGAGTTTACATTCGGACGGGCTCAAGTTGAAAGTTGAAAGTTGTGTCTTAGGAGTTAACAACCTCCCTACTTTCGAGTTAGAACTTGAGTTGGGTTAAAAAAAAGAGTTGGAATTTGAGTTTTGTTTTTTGTCAATTTTTCTTAGAAGGAGCCGAGCCGAGCCGAGAGAGGCGCTTCTGAAACGGGCCCAAATGGGGAGGCCTACAGGGGCGTCAGCGCAGAATGGGCTCAACAAGAGAGATCTCAGATCGGAGACCGGATGGAAATGCCGAGTCCCGAGGGCAAGTCCAGCCTGTCAGGGACAACATGACAGCAGCCTCGTCTTCCTCCATAATTCTCCTTTCTATCTATTTTTTCCCCATTGGATCTACTCTCTCTCTGCTGTTCTCGATCCGGCTCTCCTTGTTGGCTGCGTCAGGTTCTTGATCTCAGCGAGCGTCCCCGATTCGTGCCGACGCCCAACTGCTCCCTCCCGGAAGAATCCTCCCGCCACCACGCCGTCGACTTGAGGTGCGTCTACTATTTTTTTAAATTCTCACGCGGGATGCAGGGCGGCGGCGCCGGTTGTTGTGATGCAGGGTGGGTCGGGGCAGCGCCGGCTGTTGTGATGCAGGGTGGATTGGGCGGGGCTGCCTCGCGATATGCATTGGGGTCGGGGCGGCGCCCTCCTCGGGATGTAGGGGTGGAGTAGGGGCGGCGCTGCGGGGGAGGAGGTGCTGGGGGCGGCGCTGGCCTAGATGAGGAGGCTCGGCCGGGTGGGGAACTTGAGAGAGAGATGTAGGGGGTACGATAGAGATTTAGAGTGAGCAAGTGACAAAAATCGAGAAAAATACAGCGAGATTTGTAGCTGCAATTTTGATACTGCTCGCCGATTGCTGTTGCTGCTCTGCTACTGCTATCTGTACTGGTACTGCTATGTTTGTGTTGAATAAATTGTTGCTATTCCTACTTTGCTGCAATTTTCCTACTGCTATCTAAACCTAGAACAACAAAGAAGGAATGAGAACCAGATCAACAAGAAAGGCAAAAAATTAACATATCACTGCACCAATTGCAAACCTTTGACGAAACAGCCTTGGAGGGTAACCAAGATGGGGACAGGGTATTATGTTCTGCTGGGTGGACTTTGGGGTAGGGGCGTGCTTAGGGGATGCGATGTTTGATTGATGTGTCGAGGGTTCTTAGGTTGGGTTATCTGCTTAGTGGATTTTGTTGATCAGGACATGTTAGCTAATTTCTAACGGATGTTGCATCTAATCAAGAGAGCGTTCTCTTGAGAAAGCTTTTGTTCGCGCTTCCATATATCCTTTTTGTTGTAGATCTGCTGTTGTAAATTCACTCTCTGGGATGACTTTTTTTCATTCTAGGTTGACATTTTCAGAGGTACTTACTTAAGTGTAGAAATAGTGTACAGTCATGGGTGATGTAAAAAACCCCATTTTGGTAGTTTTTGGTGTCCTATTTTACATCACCTATTGGAGATGCTCTAACATAACCATGAATCTCGTATACAGCATCTACATGTTGGAAATTTAATTTGTTTTTGCCTGTTTAGACCAATGAAAACTCAATGAGTAAATGGACAAATACAAGTCTGCAACAGTCTATATGACAGTTTTAATTTCAGCAACATTTGCATCTATGTTTGGTTCAACTGATTATGGATCTTCAAATTTTCAACTCAATACGTCCTTTGGGGGATTTTTTTTCCGAAGTCACTGCTATTAGAATTCTTGTCTATTATCTATTCCAGCACCAGCAGCATTAGAAATCAATCCCCAACTAGCTGAAAATTGTTTTTTCTGCCAATCACAGTTCTTGTGAGCATGTGATTGTATAACCATCCAATGGCATGCATGTAAACTACAAGAGATGGGATATAATTTTAGCATTTATAGAAGTGTCTAAACCTCTATTTGAATTGCCCTGTACTGCATTAGTATATTGTTTCCCAGAATTCCTTGTTTATTAGGCTAATTTTGTTTACTGGATTATTAAGTATTAGCCACGCAGTCGAATGTATACGCGCAATCATCAGTCTTATAAGCAGCCAGATGATTTATTTTGTCATTTTAGGAAAAACTGTTGTGTTGGCATGCTGGTAGCAAATTAGATCTTGTATACCAAAATTGTTATGACTTATAATGTACTCCCTCCGTTCGGAAAAGGATGTCACAAAAATGGTCTATCTATAGTTCATTTTTGTGACATCCTTTTCCGAACGGAGGGAGTAACATCAAAATTGTTATAACCTATAAATGTAACATGATGTCTTCAGATCCTTATTTTGTGCAATGCTATTGTGCTACTTGTTTCAGTGAATACATTTTACTTTGCTTTGTTCTTTAACTTGACTAGATGTCCTTTAAACGTCACGTTTCAGGGGCCTGAGGTGGTCAGCACAGAACAGTTGGTTAAATACTTTAAAGCCGGTACATACTTGGAACAATGCCTCCTCATAAGATAGAGACTGGGCACCAAGATGTGGTGCATGACATCGCCATGGATTACTATGGGAAGCGCGTTGCTACTGCATCCTCTGATAACACAATAAAGATCATTGGCGTAAGTGGCACATCGCACCAGCAACTTGCTACTTTGAGCGGACACCAGGGCCCAGTTTGGCAAGTCGCGTGGGCTCATCCTAAGTATGGTTCCATGCTTGCATCCTGCAGCTACGATGGGCGGGTTATTATATGGAAAGAAGGGAGTAAACCCGATGAGTGGGCACAGGCACACACTTTCGTCGAGCACAAGTCCTCTGTCAATTCCATTGCTTGGGCGCCACATGAGCTCGGCCTATGCTTGGCTTGTGGTTCATCTGATGGGAACATTTCAGTCTTCACAGCTCGTTCTGATGGAGGGTGGGATACGACGCGCATCGACCAGGCTCATCCAGTGGGCGTGACCTCTGTTTCCTGGACTCCGGCCATGGCGCCGGGTGCTCTAATCAGCCCAGGGCCTTCCGGGCAGTTTGAGTATGTTCAGAAACTTGCTTCGGGTGGTTGTGACAACACAGTCAAGGTGTGGAAGCTCACCAACGGGAGTTGGAGGATGGACTGCTTTCCTGCCCTTCAGATGCACAGGACTGGGTGAGAGACGTCGCATGGGCCCCAAACCTGGGTCTCCCAAAGTCCACAATCGCCAGTGCCTCTCAGGATGGAACTGTTGTCATCTGGACCGCGCCAAAAGAGGGCGAGCAGTGGGAAGGCAGAGTTCTGAACGATTTCAGAACCCCTGTTTGGAGGCTGTCGTGGTCTCTGACAGGGAACATTCTGGCGGTCTCGGATGGCAATAACAACGTGACCCTGTGGAAAGAAGCTGTGGATGGCGAATGGCAGCAAGTGACTACCGTCGACCCATAGATGTTACGTGCTCTAGCTTTTGCCGTGTTAAGTCATCATAACAAATGTAGTTTCACCTTTATGTCCATTCTATAGCTTTGCTTCCCTGTAATCGTTATGCTGCTGCTTTCACAGGAAAGAACAGCTAGGGGGCGTGACATGCTGTTGTCTAGGTCAGAAGTAGAAAACTACAACTTCTATCAGAAATGGACTTATGTATCCGGTGCTGTAGCAGAACCATCCTGTTTGCTAAGTTTTGAGGATCGTATGTGTAATGTGTTGTTATTGGTCTCCTCTTTTTCCCATGTTTGTTATATGGATGGATGCAGCTAGCTGTTGTAGTTATGGGCTTGTTTCCCCTGTTGAAGCAAGTCGTTGA
Source organism: Poa pratensis (assembly GCA_947311845.1). Taxonomy (NCBI): domain Eukaryota; kingdom Viridiplantae; phylum Streptophyta; class Magnoliopsida; order Poales; family Poaceae; genus Poa; species Poa pratensis. The sequence continues at coordinate 13,226,075 of CAMZMU010000110.1, forward strand.
TATTTGCCATTATTTCCAGTAGCAACGAGACACAGTTTTGTAGTGTTTGGCGGCCTCAGCAGCTTCTCTGTTGTCTTGTTCTTGTTTTGTTTTATTTCCGAGAGGTAGATAGATTAGGGCAACTCTAATGCGCCGAGCCAAATGGACACAAAATGTGTCTGGATTTTGCTTTATCTCTAAGAGGTAATGTGTTATGTTTCTTAGTTCCAGCATCGAGCTTTTCGTGATTGGTTGCACGCGCAAAAGGAGATCGACCTTTCCCCTCTCGCGCTACAGTAAAGGGAGGCGATTTTGTGAACCCCTCGAGCAGTTCCACCTCGCCGCCGGTGGGCTGCGGGTTTCCTCGCCCTCCGCCGGCCGCTCCGGCAGCGGGAGGGTGGGGGATCCCCAGTCCCCGGTGTGTATATAGTGTAGGTTCTGGTTGGGAGCTTGCTGGCGGTGGCGCGGAGGTGGTGGTGCTGTCGGCGTGGCTTTTTGCAGTGGGGCTCGTCCCCTTCGACGGCGGAGCTCGGCGGTGGAGTCCCCGCCTTTCTGGCGCTGGTGGTTCTTCGGAGTCGCCGTGCGCTTAGGTCTCTCGACGGATCCAGCGTGGCGGCGGATCTGGTTGAAGACTTTGAAGCGGATGTTGACGGACCATGTCGGAGCTGAGGCAGGATCTCTTCCCGGCTGTGGAGGGACTACCCCGTCGATCCAAGGTGTGCTTGGGGGTAGAGGCAGCGACGCGAATCCGGCCCGCCATGGTCGTCGTCAACCTCGGGTTGCAGTTGGACCCAGGTGTAATTTCTTTTTACTTCTGGACCCTCCTGTAATTTTGAAGTGATAATATCATCTCTGTTTCTCCTCGCAAAAAAAAAAAAAAGCTCTGCTCCTTTGTCACCTCTTCTTTCCTGGCCTTCAGTGGTCTACCTTTTATCCCCAAAAGGTATGTCATTTTCGTCAACGTTTCCTGGTAGTTTTTGCAACTATTTATACCAAGAATAATATTTTGTATTCTTAGAACCTTTTCGACCACGAATAAGAACAACAGAGGAAAAAGGAAATGGAGAATGAGCAGGACATGGCACCTGATGGTTTTTGGAACCGCGTGCTGTATTTGTATGTAAGTATGTAACTCGTATTTGTGTTATCCCTTCCATATTCCGTCAGGAACTCCGTTCCGCGCAATGCAACACACACTGCACACCTTTGCATTCAACGGCCCAGTTTGATCCCAAAAACGGCCAAGTTAATCAGAACCATACAAAGTTACGGGAACAAGAAAGTTCGACAGGTGACTTGGGAGTTCGTTTGGCTGTACAAACTCGGGCCGCAAGTAAACCCCTGCCACGGGGAGGAGTTCGTGCTCCCAAAGATTCGCACTGGAGCTCTTTTCATTTAATTTATTATTATAACTTACCAGTCGTATTTTTTTTGACATTTTTTTTTGACATTAACTTACCAGTCGTATTCGTTAGCTTTTCGATCTCTTTTCTTGTTTGGTTCTTGTGTCCTGCGGAGGCCACAACAGCCGCAGCTCTCCCTCCCGGCGCCGCCTTCTCGCTCGCGTGTGGTCGCCGGCCGCCGCAAAAAGGTCTGAGCTTTTCTTTTCTTGCGTATTTTTCTCAGTCCCTGTATTTTTTCCTGCTCCGGCACCTAGTTAGTCCGATACGGCGATCGATAGATAGCTGTTCGTCCTTCGGTTCGATTTTCTGGGGATTTTCTCGCTCGGCGCTGCTGTTCCTCTGTTAGTGTTGATGTGCTCTGCCGTTGAATCAGGCTATGTGTTGTTGTTCAATTAATATATTAATAATCACTCCTTCTAGGCCCGCATACTGGGGTTCTGTTGCGATTTTGCTGCAAGTTAATTTCCAGCTAGTAGCTTATATGAAATCGTAATGGCAAATACTGTATTTTCGAGAACCTTACCCAGGACCTATACTATATTTCTCTTTTGGATGTGCGAGCGAGCCCACACCGGATTCGTTTTAATTTGCAAATTCAATCTTGTGAAAACATGAGTGGAATCACAAATCCGTATAATTTTACCCAGAAGTCATACTTATCATTTGTGGTAATTTAGTGTTCTCCTGTTAACTGACAGTGAATATTTTATCATTCAACACAGAAGCAGGAAATTTATGTCTCTTTGTTGACACCAAGAGGCAAGAGCCAATGGCGAGAGGACTGGATTCAGATTATATCGGTTCTCTTTCTATCGTGGATGGATTTGATATGGATATAAACTTCGATGGGCTTGGAGAAAATATGAAGAAGTTCATGGAGGTGGTGCCCTGTCATAACTTCACGTGTTATAGCATCGTTAGCTTGATTTTATTCATATAAGCATATAATTAGCATGAGATAGATTTTTGGCAATGCTTTGGTAGTGACTTGTCTTTTCTTTGTACAGTTACCGATCAAGTATCTTGATTCTGCTCACGATACAGTTGTTGGCCTAGTTGAAGATATTCACACATTGATTTATGCTCCCTGTCATGACAATGAATTATCAAACAAAGGCCAGAGGTCACTGATGGATCCATCTAGTAGCAATCCCGGATCTCCCCCCACATCTGTTGAAATGGAGCAAGTTAACCCGGATGAGGAACTCTCCAGTTCTCCTTCATCTCTCCTGACCGCAGAAGAAAGTTCTCTCTGCTCAACTGATACTGATGCTCATGAAACTGAATCGGTTTCTTCTAAAAGTCCAGGTTTGTCCCTCACGAAGCATACCAGATTCCTTAGATTGCTAACACAGTTATTCATCCTTGTCATTTAGCTTTCGTATTGATTTCACAGAAAATACTTCATATGAAAGGAATCTTTTGTTCTAACGGGCACATAAGTTCCCTTGAAGACATCATTGTTCTAACAGAACCATATTGTTCACTCTTTTCCCTGCAGACAGCTGCGCATCTGAAGACACCATTTCACTTGAGAGAACTGCTAGCACCAATGAGAAAATTATCTTATGCAGTTCAGAGAATCTTCAAAATAGCTGCACTCCTGAAAATTGCAATTCACTAGTGAGAACTGTGAGCAGTGAGGAGGAAATTATTTTATGGAACCCAGGGAATTCTGTAAAACCACCACAACCACCTGGTACGAATTTATCTTTCCTTATCTTGTTTCTTCAGATCATCGGGGCGTTTCAATATTAACTACTTGTGATGCAGCAAGAGTTGTTAGCTATCTTAAATAGAAATTATCAAAATTATGTTGCCAAATGGTGTTTAACATCCATTGTCATATTATTGGCATATGACATATATTCCTACTTCCCTTTTGACTTACCTAATAGTTGATCCAATTGATATGTCCTGACAGAACAATCCACTATAGTCCGAGATTATGTATCTCAAGAAGTGAGCACAAAGAGAGTCATCGAGATAGTCGGAGTTTATGGTTCGACTTCGGGAGATACAGATACAGGTAAATAATAGAGAACTTGTAATTGTGCTCACCTTTATCTTTGAGAGGGTATGCAGGGGTGAAGAAAAATCTCTTTCTAAATGGCATTCTACTTAAATTTCATCTTAACGTATAATGTCACTAATAATATTAAACTCACACTGATGTTCTGACAGAATCTTCTGCTTGTGATGGTGCAATTCTGCTCGGAAAGAGTACAGCAAATGGTGAAGAGCAATCAGGATTATACTGGACAAACAGCCATGAAGAATCAAAAAAGCACGGTTTGTGCATTATCTACTTTTGAAATGTGTGAACAAGACTAATTTGCTTTCAGAGTATTTAAATCTGCTTCTCACAAAATGCAAATAATTTAAAAATTATTCTGTACCTATTAACTTGTACAGAGAAAAATAGAATGCTGAGGTGTGCTAAATATGTAACATAATTTTTTTTTGTGACACTAGTTCTCACTACTTGAGTGCAGATGTGTTCAGTGGTGCTGACGATCCAAATATGTTAGTTGACGAGATCATGGATTTTGTAGATATAGACCTCCGGGATGGCCGGGAGCAGATGAGATATGATGCACATGCTTCCTTGGTTCCTCAACTAAAAAACACATCATTCAAGGTAAACATGATGGTTTTGTGGTAATAATGAGATGAATCAGTGGTGGTAGTAGATAATGCAGTTACAACATTATGTCCTTTTTGTGTAATATAACTAGGCTGTACTGCTCTCTCTGAATTTATTTCCTAATCGTGTTTGGATAATTTGCGAGAATAATGCTGCATTACAATGAAATTATCTCATGTATACATGTTTATGACCATTCTTATTGTTTTCACTTCTTGTGCAAAAAATGGCAATTGATGTTTTCATTCCTTGCAGAAAGTATTGATGAGGAGCTTGTCGAATAAGCTCCGGTGGTCAAAGAAGGATACGAATGTGCATCAAGCGGTCCCCATTAGACCACATAAAGCAGTAAATGTTCAGTATGAAATAGTTTCTTCATCAGTTGATCTGGAAGATGATTGGGAACTCTTGTAAATCTGCAAAAAATGTCACTGGTTACTGGGGATATTGTATATCTCAAGAGGATTGAGAAGTGAGGGTTTGCATCCCTAGGACATTATATATCGGTGTATCGGCATTATTGTAAATCTCAGTTGAGCTCATGTAATTATGTAAAGCCCGTCAAATTTTTTCTTGATGACCTGAATTTTATCTAAACTGGTGCAGCCAATGGTCTGTATATACACTGTTTTCTGAGAGAGTTATCTTCACCGAATTTGTAGCTTTATATCTTCCCATCAGTTTGTATATAAAGACATTGACATTTGCTCCTTCATAAAAAAATTGACATCTGCTCTTGTTCATCACTAAGTTTTTATGCTTTGAATAAACAGTTGTTTCCTACTGCTGGCGAGGGTCCATGTTTGATTGCTTCTAATGTTGGGATCATGCCATGTTGAAACAGGGGAGAGTTTATCATGTGTTATCTAGCGTATAATATATTGAAACATTGCGTGCTAACCAAAGGAGACTGGACGAGAGACTGAGTTGGTACACAGATCATTATCTACAGTGCAGGCGTCAATTTAGAGGCGCTAGGAAAGAAGTCCTGAGCAGTTTTCGTGAAGGGCGTCGGGTGACAACCCGCGCAATCAGCTGCAGTTACTTTTGTATTTTATATCCCCTCATTTTTTGGGAAATCAACCCTACGTAGCTTTTCTACTTAAAACAAAAGGGTATATTGCTTTGGCCCGACTTTTCTGATATTTACTCCAAAATTTCCAACTCGTCGATGACTTGGAGGATAACATCAGTTGCAAGCTTACCGCAAGCGGATAACATTCATCGGTCTTGGCTTACAAAACGCAATTCCTTGTCTCAATCTCTACCGACATTCATAAGACGGTTTGGAGGGCTTGGGCCGCCTCCCAAAATTAAGTTCTCAACATGGCTCTCACCTCAAGATAGACTTTGGACGACAGACTGTCTTGAGAAAAGTGGGTGGCCAAATTGTGGTCTATGCCCTTTTTGCAAAAGTGCCACGGAGTTGGCGCTTCATTATGAGGAGCGGAGGTTGTGCTTGGGACGTCGCCTACTGCACGTGAAGCCCCTCCTTTGGTCGAGTTCAATGTTGTTTCAACTGACGTTGAGAAAGACGACATGTATGGCGGTTTCTCTCCCCGTGCCATGCCATGTCGGTGGCTGCAGCCCCTTGTGCCGGCTGCCTGTGAGAGTGAGGTCATGACTCCGGTGATGATGATCATGCCAGAGCTGGAGGAACTGTGTGAGGAGTCGGCTCCTCCCCTGTCGACGGCGCTTCTGGAGGTGGACTCGTCTAGACCCTCGACGACGAATTCCATTGCACTATCTATGGAGCCTAGCCTGCCACTTGCCTTTGTCGACTCTGAGGTCCTTTTTGCAAAAGAGCTTTGGGACCTTCTCGGTAGTTTGGAGATGACTATCCCTGGATGTGGCAAAGAGATTGCTTGCCTCTTGTTGGGGAAGGACACTGGGGGATCGAATCTAGAAGGTGAAGGAGTTTCTCCGGAGCAAAAGCAAGAAGAGTACCACGAGAAAGGCGTTCGCGGTTACTTGATGGATGTTTCTTATTATCTGGAGTTGTCACGTTGGAGATCTTTGTTGATGTTTTTTCAGTGGGTTGTTCATTGAGATGCCGTGATCAATGTGTCGAGAGTGTTCACTTGTAGCGGGGTGGGAGAGTGGTTTGATTTGCCTTTGGGCTCTTTGAGTCCCACGTGTGAGTTTGCTGTAACGGTTTTTGCCCAGCTTTCCGTTAATTAACTGGTCAATTCTCTTCCTCTTACTTAATGGATTGGGGCAAAGCTTCTACCCCCGTTTCAAAAAACAATTATGAGGATTTGGGCCTCATCAAAGATTGGCTTGGCCTGCTCGCTATTCACCCTCCACATTGGCCAACTCTCTCCCTCAGCTTGTTCATTTCTTGGGAAATTTGAAACGAAATGAATGCTATTGTCTTTCACAACAAGCGAGCCCCAGCGGCAGTGACCTTCGTTAAAATCAAGAACAAGCTAAGCTTTGGATTACCGCGGGTGCAATGCGGTTGCGTGAAATAATGTCCTGAGCGTAGTCCGGTTGTAATTTTATTTTTGGCTTTCGCCTTCTGGTCAAACTACTTAATTAATTGATTGGGTCAAAGTTTTTGCATCCGTTATAAAAATTGAAATCAAAATAATATGATTCAACCTTAGACCGTCTTGAATAAAGTAGAATATTAGAGAAATTTCAGGCGTCTAGGTCTAAGCAAATCTTTTTTATTAAATGATTTATTGATTGATCCAAAAGGGTACTACACAATATTAGTATTTTGTTTTACATGATCACAAGATAAAGGAAACAATACCTACATCCACCGATCTCATCCGTATATGTGATCGACCGATGCAACTATATATTTGCCATAGGCTAGCCACACGAAAAGCGCGAGGCATGCAGGAGCGTCGTCGGTCAAGCAGTCGGATAGAAGGGCGAGCTGGCGAGGGCGCAGGTGCCCGTCGGCCAGGGCACGTCCTTGGCGAGTTTGATGTACCCCTGTTCGCCCCAGTCGTTGCTCCACGAGTTCTTAGCGAGCCAGAACTTCTCGCCGAACTCCTCACAGTAGCCGACGATGGTGACAGCGTGGTTGACCCTCGCCGGATCGCCGGAGCAGGGGCCACGGTAGATGCCGCTGGAGTAGAACTGGAAGTCCCACTCGCTGGCGTCGATGTACACCGTCACGGGCTGCCGCGCCACGGCCAGCGCCAGCTGCCGCTCGTCGTTGATCGGCACCGCCTTGAAACCCTTGACGGACGCGTCATGGCCGAACAGTAGCTTGTCCACGTCGCACTTGCCATTGAACCCGCTGTACGAGTAATTGGCCTCCGACGTGATGCCGCCGCGGGCGGCCACCAGGCCCAGAGCGGTGTCCACGCGGCCGCCTCCGCAGCCGCTGCTCCCGGTGTCGCAGTCCACCAGCTGCTGCTCCGACAGCGACACCAGATCCCCGGTCCTGATCTTGTTCATGCCTTCGATCGCCGCCACAGCCGCGAACGCCCAGCACGACACTGCCATAGATGCACGCAACCATGTCAATTACCCACTTCATAAGAACTGAGATCAAATGAGCAGGAGTTAGATAGCTTCACTTACAGCAAGTGCCTTGAAACTTGACGCCTGTGACGGCGCCGCTGGCGCGCCAGTCGACGCAGCACGGCTTCCAGGAGTCGTACGGCAGGAAGGAGGGTGCCCCGGGATTTAAGCCGGTGGTGCTGTTGAACCCGGTGAACTGCGCGGCGAGCTCCGCCGGTTCCAGATCCCCGAACCTGTTCATGCCCACCCTCACAGTCGTGATGGTCTGCGGCCCGAACCCACCGACGACGGCGGTGACCTCCGTCTGGCTGCTGAAGGCGCCGATTTTGTTGAGGTTGTCCTGAAAGACACCGAACCGCTTCTCCTTCTCCTGCTCGCTGGGGTAAGTCTTCGAGTACTTTGTCATCCACCTCTGAAACCTGGCCCTCGCCTCGGATTCAGGCAGCCTCCACGGCGGCTGTTGTGGCGGTGGCGGGTTCTGCGCCATGAGCGATGCCTGCAGGAGGCTGGCTACGCTCAAGAGTAGGACAAGGTATGGAGTGGAAGAAGCCATCTTGGTTAGGCTGTGTTATCTATGCTTGATGCTTGACTTATGCAGCTATGCTTGTCTGGAATACATGCACCGGTGCTAATGTTTATATAGGCGCATTGGCGACGCATGGGCTTAGCATGTTGGTGTCACTGGTGACTCATCTGAGTTGTTGTGGCCTTGCGAGTGTATGCGTTATGCTTGAGGAAGACTTCGGATCGTGGAGATGAGCTGCTCGGTCAGCGACTTAGTAAGCTGGTTAAATTAACTACAAAGTCGAGCAATGTCTAGGGAAATGTTTTCAATATGTTGTCTAAACCTTGGTTTTTGCAGGACTGGTGTTCGTTAAACAAGAAATAATAGTATTAACATTGTGCACTTTGTAGGTTACATATGTAAGAAAATTATGTGATAGCATAACTGTAGTTTTCACATATTGTAAGAAAATTAAACACATGTGTTACACTATTTACCGCATCTGATATCGAGTTGAGGCATTTTGTACCAAGTTTCTGAAATCATGTTCTGGCTCGTTTGTTATAGCTTCATTGAGGAACTTTATTAATTCTTGCTGCATCAAACAAAATTCTTCTCTCAGCTAACCTGGAGTAGTTGCTGAAATCAACTTTGGCTACCAGGTGTATATCCACCCGATATTTAGAAATATATTTTGAAATATTGACAAATTATGAAACAAAATTTCACGAATACATCTTCACATTTTATGTGTACGAAGTCATTCCGTGGAAAACTGACATTTTTCTAGCGTGTGTAAAAACAGAAAAAATGTCTTGTGAAAAGCCTTATTTTAGCACTATTTTCTTCTTTTTACACAAGCCACAAAAATATCTTTATTTCGTGAAACGAGTTCATGAACACACATATGATGTTAATATGTATGTGCACACATGTTTTTGCAATTCTTTGACACTTTGAAACGCATTTTAAATAAAGGGTGCATTTGCACTCGGGATGCAAAATGCCTCTCCCGGTAGTTGTGCTTCTGAAAAATATCAAGTAAACTTTGTACATAATAAATCATAGAAGGGTGAGAATTTCTTTAGTATTTTCTTTTACAATTGTCTAATACAATATAATTGTTGTTTCTTGAGAAAAAGTGATCGATTTTTTTAGTACAATAATAAGGTAATTACCATGCATATATTAAGTTCATTTAATTGGTGTTTCAAATTCTTATTTGGTTGAAATTGATGAAGATATCAATCAAAATACTTCTTTAAGTTGAAGTTTGAAATTTTGATGTAGATGATCAACAGAAGAAGGCATTCCTAGAAGACTCTTACTCGTTCCCTATGATTATCTCGTGAGAAAATTGGAAAGAGCGGAATGCATGCATTTTCTGAACCAATCCTCCACGGTGTCGTTGGTGGTCATCATGATAAAAGATGAAACTAAGATGTGGTCTCTGGTGGCGGCTAAGGGCAAGAGTATTTTGTTGGCTATGCTTATCTTGTGAGAAATTTGGAAAAACGGAGTTCACGCGTTTTCCAAAACAATCCTCCTTGGTGCCGATGGTGGTCGTCAACATCGAAGATGAAGCTAACACGTGGTCTCTAGCGGAGGCTAAGGGAATGAGTATTTTATGCAGCGATAGTGGGCGTGTTTTTTAGGTCATCGCTCTTATGCCTTGGCCCCTTGGGTTGTATAACTTGTAAACCCTCTTTTTGATTTATGATAAAAGAAATATATCTGACCTTATTTCAAATTGCAACACACGCGCGAATAGCGTGCTTATAGATAGTAATTTGGCTATGTTTACATAACTCTCACCTTCCGACATCACTTGTACTTATTTTGAACCTATAGGCAGGACAAATGTGTAAATATAGTGGTATTTTAATAAAAATGTTCTTACTAATTCTCAGTCGCTTGAAATTTATGTAAAGTGCTTATAGATAGTAAAATATGAGTAAAATGAAACAAATGTCACTATAATTTATAAGTTGTATGGTACATCTTAATTGGGTAAGAACAAAAGTATAGTGTGTTGGTCAAAACTCTAAAGGCACAAACTTCAAGATACCTAGAATCGAACAACTTAAGGCCTCTTTCATATTCGCGTGAGTTCTAAATTCCCTCGAAACAGGCTTTCGCCCCGCTTTATAAATAAAGCAACCGCCCACAAGCATACAGAGATCCAGTTACAAAAACCAAAAAGCAACAAGTCTGCTGGGGCCACAGCACAAATATGCCCAAAGCTAAAACGAGGTGATACAACTCCACAAGGGAGTAACTCAGTGGCTGGATGACGCAGACAGAAGGCGTGCCGCCCTCAGGAGCTTCTCGATCAATCCATCCAGCCGCTCCTTGTCCCGCTGTCTACAGAGCAGGTGCCACTGCTGCAAAAATGCCAAGAATTTGAAAACGGAGTCAGAGGCACGCCTCAGAAAGACACGCTCGATAACCATCGTGTTACGTATAGTCCAAAGGGTCCAGGTCATCGCGGCAAACACTAACCAGAAGAGGCGCCTCCTCTTACCAGTACGGTTCGCATGCACTTCGAGGAATTCAGCAAGGTCTTGGGCCTGCCACTCATGCCCAAGTGCCTCAGCCAGAAAACTCCACAGAAAGCGAGCTGCGGGGCAAGAGAAAAGAATATGGGTCCCCGACTCTGGGACCGCGCATAAGGGACAAGTACCATCCCCGGGCCAAAACGCTTGACCACCTCCACACCAGAAGGGAGGCGGTCTCGCAGCAACTGCCACGTAAAGATCTTAATCTTCAGTGGCATAGGGGCCTTCCACAAGTGGGAAGTCCACGAGAGCACGGGTCCTCTAAATAGGGCCCGGTAGGCAGACCGAACTGTAAAGCATTTCGAGGACGAGAGGGCCCAAGAAACACTATCCGGGGCGTCCGTAAGGGAGTAGGGAAGGGAGGCCAACAAGTTCTCCCACCGGGCGGCCTCCACCAGACCAAACGTGCGGCGGAACCCAATGTTCCAGCGCCCGTTATGGGCCGCGTCCGCCACCAAGAGCATAGGGTCAGAGCAAATAGCAAAGAGCTCCGGGAATTCATACCTAAGTGGTCTTTCACCAAGCCATGAATCTAGCCAAAACAGGGTACTCCCTCCGTCGCCTACAGAGAAGGTAGCCCCAAGCCGGATCTCATGTTTAATGGCTTGGAGAGATCTCCAAAACTGAGACCCCTCCTTCCTCTCACAAGCCATGAGAGGACAACCACGTAGGTACTTGGCCTTCACTAGTTGAAGCCAAAGTCCCCCATCACCCCTCAGGATCCTCCAGACCCACTTCAACATGAGAGCTTCATTCATGCGACGGGAGGCCAAGATACCTATGCCCCAACCTCCTTGGGGGCGCAAAGGTCAGCCCATTTCACCATATGATACTTTTGACGTCCGTTAACCGCCTGCCAGAAGAAGCGGGACATCTCTCTATCAAAGCTGCCATGTACTCCCTCCGGCAGTATATATAACCCCATCATAAACATGGGGAGACTAGAAAGGCAGGAGTCAATGAGAATGGTCTTGCTCCCCTTGGAGGTAAACCTCCCCTGCCACGGCGCGGCCTTGGACTTGACCCGCTCAACTAGCGGGTCCAGATCCTTTACTAGGATCCGAGAATCTCGGACCGGCATCCCCAGGTAAGTCACTGGGAATGTGGCCAACCTACAGTTTAGGTTGTCCGCGATCCGCTGTTGGTCCTCAGCCGAATAACCCAAGATCACAACCTCACTTTTATCAAAGTTAATCTTGAGGCCCGACATGGCCTCAAAGCAGAGGAGAAGGAACTTGAGATTGATAATGTCAAGATCTGATCCCTCCACCATGATCATGGTGTCATCCGCATACTGGAGATGCGTCACCCCACCCCCTGGGACAAGGTGTCCCACCACACCAGAGATGTGGCCAGAGGTTTTAGCTCTCTCTAAGACCTCTGCAAGGACGTCCACCGCAGAGTTGAAGAGAAGGGGGGAGATAGGATCCCCCTGTCTAACCCCACACGTCGGCCTAAAATAGGGACCCACTTCCCCATTTATGTTGATGGCGGTGTTGCCACTCATAACTATCTGCATGATCCAACGTATCATCCGATCATCAAACCCTTTTCGTTCCAGCGCCAACCGGAGAAAAGCCCAGTCCAAGCGGTCGTATGCCTTTTGGAAATCCAGCTTAAGAAACACGCCCTTCTGGCGCTGAGACTTAACCTCATGAATTATCTCATGCAGTGCTAGGATTCCATCATGGATATACAGCCCCTTTAGGAAGGCAAACTGGTATGGGTGTGTGATTCGCTCCATAACAGGAGCTAGCCTAGTTGCGCACACCTTTGAAAAGATCCGATGGATGACGTTGAGGACCGTGATTGGTCTAAATTGGCGGATATCCGTGGCCCCCACAACCTTGGGGATCAAGGTCACCACACCAAAGTTAAGGCGAGACATAACCAATGTACCAATATAAAATTCTTGGAACATTGGCATGATCACCCCCTTAATCTCCTCCCAGAACGTCTGGAAGAATACCACCGGAAGACCATCCGGTCCAGGGGCCGAATTCGCCTTCATCTCCATTATCGCCCTCGCCACTTCTTCTGGCAAGAATGGGAGGGTGAGCTCCGCATTCTCCATGTCAGAAACCCTGGCCCTCGCTGGCCAGAGGTCAACTGGCACGGTGACCCCAGAGCGGGGACCCGCCATGAAGAGCTCCTTATAGAAGGAGTATATGTGGGCCGATATATCCCTGGCGCCTCCAGGAGATGATCCCCTTCCCACAGGCATGGAATAGAACATTTCCGACGACGCCCATTGGCGATCGCATGGAAATAGGCCGTATGTCGTGGTGGTGTCACGGCAGATGCCATGGGTATGGCTTAAGTGTGGGCTCGCTTGGGCGTTGGGGGAACCGGGGAGGGTTTGCGCGCCTACGAAGCACGCATGAAGACCAAACAAGAACCTCGCAGGAATCAACAAGAACAAAGCAAACCAAGAACAGCGAAGAACACCACGATGTACCCTGCTTCGGGGCCCTCTTGTGGAGGTAACACCCCTACTGCAGCTCTAGCCTACTCTCTTATATCTCAAGTGTTTACAAGTACAGAGCGCTCCTTGAGCTGTATGATGAACAAAGGAACGGGCTCTAGGTAGAAGATGAAGCTTGGGGGGGAAATGATGCTCACAATGGTCGATCCTCCCCACAGAAGGAGGTGGTGTTGCCTATATACAGTAACCGAATTACCCTTTTGCCCCTGGCCGCAGAGGACAATGGCATGGACAAGGAGAACAGGACAAACACTGGCCACTGTCACTCAGCCCAGCTCACCCTCTGTTCACCACAGGCTTATCTTTCCTCTTTGAGCTTAAGGCAGTGTAGACCACAGTAGCCTAGCCACTGCCCCTTTCCCGAATAGGCCGAGTCAGCGCCTAGGGGCTTGTGACCCGGAAAACCTGTGGCAGCACCTTGCTGTCTTCTGAGCCCCGGTCAGTAACCTTACAGTGCCCGTGACTTTTACTGACATTACTTGGCCCCTGTGCATCATCCGAGTTGCCCTACCCGGGTCCTTCCTGACCGACCCGGATAACTTAGCCGGCTCTTCTTTCCTGGATCCGGTTAAACCTCACCTCTTTTCTTTCACTGGCTTGAAGTAGGACTGACCGAATCGCCTTGAGATCCGACCCGGATAACTTAGCCGGCTCTTCTTTCCTTGATCCGGTTAGACCTTAACTGCTCATAACACATCATCTTTGCCCTACCCGGGGGCAGCCCCCCGACAGTAGTCCCCGAAGCTGGTGCGGTCCTACGGCATCGGCTGAAGGGCCGTTCCAGATTCTAAACCAACATCACTAACCGGATCACCTCTAGCTGTCACCGAATTTTCCGGGACATTTGGCAGGAAAAGCCTGTGCAAAGCCGTATAACCCGGGTTGTCAGCTCGTTATCCGGATCCACCGGGTACTCGAGTGTGTTTGACCAGAAGACCACGTCTCCTCGTTTTCTCCGTTGACCGGCACATAGGATCCGCTCCACCGCTTCCAATTCTGCGGCGTGGCCACGAGTGCTTGAAATACACGGCCACAGCAGCTGCCACAGAGTTCCGCGACGCAAGGGATCTAACCGTGCTCCGGTAACCGCGCGGTAGTGGGGGGCAGTTACCGCTGGAGGCTATAAAGAGGGCGCGGTGGTTTTTCCCCTTCTTCTTCCTCTCAACTCCCACTAACCCGCTCCATCGACGCCGCCGCAACCTCGCCATTCAAGGTTGCCGCGCCAGGGACGCACAGCGTACCAGAGCAAGACCATCGGAGCCGCGCCTCGCGCCCATCTCCGACGTTTCTCCGTCGAACTCCTCCTTCGAGCGACTCGCACTGTAAGTTCTTCCTCCTCTCGCCATAGCCACCGTGACGAGTTCATACTCTCGGAATACACACACCTGTTCTTGGTAGATTGATGCGTATCTAAGCCCGTGTTCCTGCCGTAGCACACTCCGCAAATTTTCTGTCCAAGTTCCGCAATAGACTGGCCTAGATACACCTGTCCCCGTTGGAGCAGTTCAACCATGTTTTTACCCGTGATTTTCTTTCTTTTTTACCACCGCTGTAGATCTTCCCAACCCTAGAAACTTGCGGAAAGATGTTTGCGACTTCCAACCGCTTCACCTTCTCCACCGGACCCGGTTACCCTACCCGGGATAGGATTAGCCGAGTCACCATAGATCTGATTCGGCTTTAATGTTATCCGATTCTTCTTTGGTCCCATGGATTCCGAATTTCCTGACCCGGTTATCCGACTCTTTGCTGCAGGACCGATTCGGTTATGGCCAAACTTCCCCCTGGCCGATGGGAAGGATCTGATGTTACCAAAAATGACTTGGAATGGCTACGAGCCACCCGACGCATAACGCCCCAAGCCATCTGCCGCCGACCCGGAAAAGAACTCGCACCGGCGCCCGAACCCGGTGAACGCGTGGTATTCATAGCACACTTCGAGCGCGGGCTCGGGTTACCTGCCAGTGACTTCTTCCGGGCCTTTCTGGACTTCTTCGGATTACAGCTTCACCACCTCCCGGCGAACGCCTTCGTCTCTTTATCAGCTTTCTCTTCCTTCTGCGAAGGCTATCTCGGTCTTTGGCCGAGTGTGGATATATGGGCAAAGTACTTCCACCTTCGCAAGCACACCATCCCAGGTACCAAGCCGAAAGAGCTGACCGCTTGCGGTTCGGTTAGCATCACGCCACGGCAGGGATCCGCCTTTCCCCGAGTCACCGGCCTAGACACGGTGAAGAAATGGCAAAGGACCTGGTTTTACATAAAGAGCGCTGAGGGCCATGACGCTCTTAATCTGCCCGAATTCAGGATGGAGCCGCCCAGAGCCGAGCTGAACTTCGGTTACAATCCGGCTGAAACGATTGCTGAACTCCAGACAGTGCACACCGCTCTGGAGGATTTTTTGAAGAATGGCATGATCTCTGACGACCTCCTCCGGACCTTCATCTCTCGCCGGGTCAGCCCTCTTCAAAGGCGTGACCACAAGATATGCCACATGCGTGGCGCACTAGATCCTACCCGGATCAGCAAGCACGAGCTTAACAAAGCTTCCGTCTTCAGACGGGTAAACGCCATTGCTGCCAATGAGATGTCGGACAAATGGCGGTGGGGTGTAAAGCCATTCTACCGGGAAAAACTTCCTCCACAGGTTAGCTCACCACTCTCCGAACCCAATCTACTTCATCCGCATAACCCGGCCTGATCCGGATTCGCATTACCTTCTTTGTAGCTGTTTGATCGCCAACTTACTGAAGACGGAGATCTCTCCACCAAGGCATGGACACCGGATCTCAGCCCGCCGCGCGAGGGCGAAGAAGATCCGGATACGGATGACTATTTGCCCATTCCCCGTGCCAAGCCAGTCCGCAAGGGTAAGCAATCAAACACTCACAACCTTTCCGACGAGGAAGATGAAGATTGCTGCATCTTAGAACCCATCAATGCTATTCCGATTTCATGGTTACCACCACCTTATGTTCCAGCCAAAGATGATACCCAAGAGACATCTCGGAAACGCGCTGAGGCGCCCGAGACAAATGCCCCAGAGACCAAGCGAAGAAAGAAATCCGGCGACAAGCCGAGCCGTGTCAAACCGATGCCCACCACCAAGGGGTAACATTGACCGAACTTTATTTGCTTTCTTCCTCTATTAACCGAGTCATATCTATCCGAGTTAACTGTTTGCTTTGCTTTATGCAGTGATGTCCTCATCACCGCGCAGACTCATTCATCCATCTCTTCTCCCATTCCTCCATTGGATACGGCCATGGAAACCCAGTCTCCTGACCGAACTGCCACCTCACCCACGCGTGTCCCAACTACCAATATTCCCCAGCCGACTCCCATCTCAGAGCCGGTTATCGACTTGGAGAGTGAGGAAACCTCGGCTCCAATCCGAGATTCAAGCTGGCCACGTCCTTTGAAGGAGCTGGAGAAGGAAAAGGCTAAGACATCGGTTAAGTCCACACCTAAGCCGGATTCCCGTCCTGCTCCTGCAACTCAATCTGCACTGAGCCAAGAGCAGCAGCAGAAGAAGAAGAAACCGAGGCAGCAACAACCACAAGTAACCCCTGAAGAGCAGCAACAGCAGCAACAACAGCAACAAACTTCCGAGAAACCACAGAAACCGCAACATCAGAGACAGACCCCGGGTGCATCACCTCCACCCAAGCCGACTCAAGTTGTCTTTGGCACAACTTCCTCCACTCCGGATAAGCAAGTGATTGCTGTCAAGCAAACCACCGCTACCTCCTCTGCCATTCAATCCGGCCAAGCCAAGCCTAAGCTCAGCACTGCCAATGACTTTATTGAGGCCTGGAACGCCGTGGACCTTGCACCAGGCTTTTCCGCTGCAACGCCGCACCCTGCTGGTCCTAGCCGAATGATGCAATCTCTTCATTCAGTGAAGGTTGCGTTTACTGCATCGCACCAAGTCTTCGAGGTAAGTTTGCCGAATCTTGCTTTTAGTTCGTCATGATCAAATAGTATACACCCAGTCCCCGAGATTCGGGTCGAACGACTGATACTCTTTGGAGTAAGAAAGTCATTCGGCTTGAATCTTTTAAAAAATTTGATCATGATCTTTTTCTTAACTGAAAAAACTGTGAGACCCCCAGTCCCCGGGTTTCTTTTTAACCGATTCGGTCAGTCTCGGCCAATCTCCGAGATTTGTTTTGGCTCCACCTTGTCTCGGGTATCAGTCCCCGAGTCTCTTTTGACGCTATCTACTTTCTTTCAGGAAAGCACGGGCACTCGCAGCGACCTCTTTAAGCAGCTTGCCAACCAGTACCACAAGCTCCAAAAATCATTTGATGCCTTGGTCCTCAAGATGAATAGCAAAGAGGAAGAGCAAAAGCGTGCTTTATCCGAGGAAAAATCAGAGGTAGCCCGAGTCCAGCGGGAGCTTGACCGGGTTGAAAAAGTGAAGAACAAAGTTAAAGGAGAGCGGGATGCACTGCGGAGGGAGAGAGACACGCTCCAAAAGGAGAAAGATACAATTCAGAAGGAGCGAGACACTTTGCACGCCGGGCTACAGAGGCGAGCCGAAATGGATAAGCAGATTCAAACCACAGTGGCCGAGTCTGAAGCTGAACTGAAAGCTGCTAAAGAAGAACTGGCTGCTCACCAAGCGGCCAGTGCGAAATGGCTGGCTCAACTTGCTAGCCTTAACGATGACATGGATCGTAAGTTCACCGAATCCCCTTTTTTCTTTCTGCTCTTAACCGATACATATGATTGTGTTCCTTCTTGCTGAACTCAGTATTAGCTTATTTGTTTGTAGGAGAGTTTACCAGCATTCGGCTTCAAGCCGCCAAGGCTGTGCGAAACGCCCGAGCTGAGAGAGCTAAATTAACCGAGGCTCCCCTATCCGAGACATGGGACATCGAAGATCATATTACAGCACTTAAGGCTCGGATTGCTCCTCTGAAGGATTCCCACATTGGTCTGCTTAATGCAAGTCTCAAGGCTCACCGAATCTTGTTTCCTGAAGCGCGGCAAGTTGTGCCCGTGGAGGAGCTGATCAGAGACCTGGATCAAGCAATGACCCGGTTAAAACAGTGGAGGTCTTCGTCTGCCCGCGCTGGTGCTGACGCAGCTTTGTTATTCATCATGTCCTGGTACGAGCTGATTGACCTTGCCAAAGTGCGCTCCTTTCGCGAGGGTTCTTCATGGGCTACAGACCCTATCCGGATCAAGATCCGTGAAGAAGCCGCCAACTTCATGGCCGAATTTGCACGCACCAAGCATCTTGATCTGGAGGCTCCAGTCTACTCGGATGGAGAAGACACTGAAGAAGAGGAATCAGACGACGCCTCCGCTGAAGAATATGCCGACTCAGAGGGCGAGTCTGATGAAGAAAAATCCAGCAAGGTACCAGCCTCCGACTCGGCCAAGCTCACCGAACAAACTCCAACCGAGTCTTTTGTGATTTCAGCCACTAACTTGACTGTGATTACTAAACAGGCTTCACGCGATCCGGAAATTTCCGAATCCGCCCATCCTTCAAGCTCTCCAGTCAAGATTACTTCCGGAGCGCCACCATCTTCCGAATCTGCTCCAGCAACAGAACCTCTCGTAACCGCGTCCACTTCCACCGAAATACCCGTAACCGAGGTTCGCGCGCCCGAAGCTCCGCTAACCGAAGCTCCTCCCACAGAAGTTCCCGCAACTGAAACTCCTATGACCGAGTCTGCCGCGACCGAGTCCGCTGCCCCCTGAAGTACTTAACAAAAACATTAAATCCCCGGTATGCCGGGAGCAGATGTAATAGACTATTTTAAGTTCTTTCGAGACTATGCTTATCATGCTTAACGTGATCCGGACAAGGTTTATGTTGGATCATCTTAAACCGAGTCCCCGAGTCTGTTTTCTTGTTTACTACTTTTGCCAAATCTTTGCTCTTGTCTACCTCTTTGGGTGTTTTGACAGTCGAGTCACAAGATAGGAATCATAGCATACAGTACTTGAAACATGCGAGTTGTGGTTTAGAATCATTCAACATAAACAAAAAAAAAAAAAAAATAACAGGGGTTAGTAAACGACATGTGCCGAATCGGTTTTGGACCGAGTCCCCGTGTCCATTTTCATGTTTCCCATATTCCTCATCTCTGCTCTTGACTACCATTTTGGTGTTTGTCAGTCGAGTCACGAGATCAACAACACAACATACATTACTGAAACTCAGAACAAGGTTCAAAGCGATTCGGCACATGAACGGCAACAAACAAAGCCGTAATAAACAACACACGCATAAGGACGAAGCAGTCCCCGAGTCCAGACTCGGATTACTGCGATTTCATTCATGATAAATTGAAATACATACATTGCGCCCTTTAAGAGTAGAAGGGTCGAAGCAGAGCTACATTCCAAGGTCGCTTGGTTTCCTGTCCGGGTCTGTCCAAGCCATCCTCCCTTGGTTCCTGTACATCTATAAGATAGTACGAGTCATTGTGCATAGCCCTGCTCACAATGAATGGTCCCTCCCATGGAGGTGACAATTTGTGTCGGCCTTTGCTGCGCTGCACCAGCCTCAGCACTAGATCACCCTCATGAAACACTCGAGGACTGATTTTCCGGCTATGATAACGCCTGAGATTTTGCTGGTATATTGCTGTCCGAGACAGGGCCAACTCTCTTGCTTCCTCTAGCAGATCCACTGCATCTTCCCGGGCCTCCTTTGCCTCGGTTTCAGTGTACATTGCCACCCTTGGTGCATCATATTCTATGTCAGTGGGTAGGACAGCTTCTGCCCCATACACCAGAAAGAATGGCGTATAGCCTGTCGACCGATTCGGTGTAGTCCTTAGACCCCATAGAACTGATGGGATTTCATCTATCCAGCACCCTGGAGTTTTCAACAATGGTTCAATGAGACGAGCCTTGATGCCGGCTAACACTAGAGCATTTGATCTTTCCACTTGCCCATTGGACTCTGGATGTGCCACTGAGGCTATGTCTAACCGGATCCCCTTATTCATGCAGAATCGGGCAAACTCTCCGACAGCAAAGTTTGTGCCGTTATCCGAGATGATGCTATGAGGGTATCCGTATCTCAAAATGATTTCTTTCAAGAAGATTACAGCCGAACGGCCATCCACTTTCCG
The DNA here is from genome assembly GCA_947311845.1 of Poa pratensis. Classification (NCBI taxonomy): domain Eukaryota; kingdom Viridiplantae; phylum Streptophyta; class Magnoliopsida; order Poales; family Poaceae; genus Poa; species Poa pratensis. The sequence continues at coordinate 13,246,241 of CAMZMU010000110.1, forward strand.
TATTGGTTTCACCTCTATCCACTTGGTGAACTTATCCACCATCACCAGCATATGTGTCATGTTGCCCCTAGCCGGCTTGAAATCTCCCACCATATCCAAACACCACACCGCAAATGGCCAAGTAATAGGAATTGTCTTCAGTGCCGATGCGGGTAAGTGTGTTTGCTTAGCAAATCTCTGGCATCCTTCACACCTGCGGACTATGTCCTCCGCATCTGCATGAGCAGTGGGCCAATAAAATCCATGCCGGAACACTTTAGCCACCAGGGCTCTTGTACTGCAATGATGTCCACATTCACCTTGGTGTATCTCTAGGAGCATCTCCTTGCCCTCTGCTGGCTCCACGCAGCGCTGCAACACCTCGGTTACACTTCTTTTGTATAACTCCTTGTTGATGATGGTATAAGCCTTGGATCTCCTCTGGACACGCCTAGCCTTGGTCTCATCGCTTGGCAAGCTTCCTTCCTCGATGAACTTCATGATCTCTTCAGCCCACTCTGGTACTGGATGCAAAGGGAACAAGTGCTCATTTTCTTCCACAGGTTTGGCCGCCATTATCTCTTCTATCAGCTTCTGTCCATTCCCCACAATCCGGTTAGCATCATCATCTCTACTCCTTTCCCAAGACTCGGTTAGCATTTTCCGAATCTGCGTGAGCAGTCCCGAGTCCGGGCATGCAGTCCCCGGTCTCTCTCATAATGTGGTGTGTAAGGAGACACTTCTATCGCCCATTTGGCAACTCGGCCAGTTGCATCTTTGCACCCAATGATCTCCGCAATTGGAGCTTCACACACCACTGTAATCGGGTGCTCTTGGAAGTAATGTTTCAATTTCTTGACCGCCAGGTACACACCATATGTCATCTTCTGGTAGTGAGGATAATTTTGCTTCGAAGTTGAGATCACCTCACTCAAATAGTACACCGGCCTCTGCACGGATTTGCCCTCTTCCTCTCTTTCCACCACAATAACCACACTTACGACCCGGTTAGTGGCCGCAATGTAAAGCAACATCGGTTCACTCGGCAAAGGTGATGCCAAAACTGGAGCAGTGGACAACATCTTTTTCAACTCATTGAAAGCCGAATCTGCCTGTGGGGTCCATGTGAACCCGGTGCTCTTTCTCATCAATTGATATAAGGGCAAAGCTTTCTCTCCTAACCGACTCACAACCGGCTTAATGAGGCTAAGCACCCGGTGAATTTTTGCACATCTTTTAGACACTTAGGCAATTTCATGTTTTCTATGGCTCGGATCTTAGCCGGGTTAACTTCAATGCCTCGGCTTGATACAAGGAAGCCAAGCAACTTTCCAGCCGGGACACCAAAGGTGCATTTATCCGGATTCAATTTCAACCGATATTTTCTCAAGTTCACAAATGTCTCCTCGAGATCCCCGAGGAGAGTATGTTTCTCTTTAGTTTTGATAACAATATCATCGACATAGACCTGCACATTTTTGCCCATCTGGGAGTGTAGGCATTTCTGCATACATCTCTGATAAGTAGCACCGGCATTTCTCAAACCGAAACACATGACACGATAGCAATACGCCCCATACGGGGTAATAAAAGCAGTCTTTATTTTTGATCTTTAGGGTTCAGTGGTATCTGGTGAAAACCAGAGTACGCATCAATAAAAGACAACAACTCACACCCAGCAGTGGAATCGATCACTTGATCAATCCGAGGTAAAGGAAATGGATCCTTCGGACACGCCTTGTTCAGATTGGTGAAGTCTATACACATGCGCCACACCTTGACCACAGCTGGTTCGTCCTTCTTCTTCTCTACCAGAACCGGATTGGATATCCAGTCTGGATGCAGCACCTCCATAATGAATCCGGCTGCCAGTAGCTTAGCCAGCTCATCGAGCACCACTTTTCTTCTATCTTCTGAGAGACGCCTAGTCGGTTGCTTAACCGGTTTTACTTCTGGCCTGACAAACAAAGAGTGCTCTGCCAATTCCCTCGGAACACCAGGCAGGTCCTTAGCCGACCATGCAAAGATATCCCGATTCTCACGGAGGAAATGGCAGAGCGCGCTTTCCTATTTCTCGCCCAAACCGGCTCCAATGATGGCCATGCGCTCTGGGTTCTCCGGGTCAATGGGGATCTTCTTTGTCTCCTTGGGCACTTCAAAGGTTGCGCCGCCATCCGGGTTGGTCATGGCCAGCACGCCTAACTGAGCCGACTTCGCCATTGCCACCACCTCGTGCATCTTGCTCTTTTCAGCTTGTATCACCAGTGATTCGGCTAAGTTGGAACCAACTGTAGCACACTGTATGGCCTTCTTGTAGTCTCCCCAACGGTGATAACACCATTCGGGCCAGGCATTTTCATCTTGAGGTAGGCCACATGAGTAGATATCATGAACTTGGCTAATGCTGGCCTGCCAAGCAGAGCATGGTATGGGCTTTCCAAATCCACCACCTCGAACTCGAGACTCTCAAGCCTGTGATTGTCCCTGGTACCGAACAACACATCTACCCAGATCTTACCCATGGGGGAACAAGATACCCCGGGTACTATGCCATGGAAAGTACAGCTGCTCTGTTGCAACTGATTCGGCGAAATACCCAACTTGATCATTGTGTCCCGATACATGATGTTTATGGCACTGCCATTGTCGACCAAGACTCGGCTAAATTTCACGTTCAGCTTGGGTCCAACCAAAGTTGGATCCACCACCAGTGCATAGTTCCCTGGGCTTGGCATGATCCTTGGGTTATCCGCCCTGCTCCAAGTGATCTCCTGCTCAGACCAGTTCAAGTACTTTGGAACTGCTGGCATCACGGCATTCACCTCCTTTGCTCGTCTCAACTGACTTTTCTTGTCAGTTGGCTCGGTCACGAAAACCACATAACTCTGATGTGCTTCCTTGTAATCATTCCCAGGGTATCCACCTTGCCTACTTGGGCCATCACCATTGTCACTGCCTCCCATGTTCACCAGGTTAACCGGCTTCGTTGCTGCTGGCCTTGGAGTTCCAGCGTTGACCGGGGTCGCATTGGCTCCGGTTAGCGGCATGTTTGGCCTGAAATTCGGTCTAGGAGCACCTCTTTGAGGTGGTCCTCTTTGACCTTCCGCCTGAATGCGGTGATGCCAACTACAGTTCCGGGTCGAATGATTAGCCGGTTTGCGCGGATCGGTGGTGTGATAACAGCAAGGCCCATCTAATCTGGACTCAAAAGTCAGAGGTGGACTTGGTCCCCCCACACTTTCTTCGGCCAAGCACCTTGATTCGGCCTCCAAGCTGGACCATCAGTTTTCTGCCTCTGCGCATCTCCTCCACCGGGTTGATCCATGTTTACCGCAGCAACTTGATCAGAACCGTATCTGTAATCCGGATCTCTTCTCTTGTAACCGAATTCATGTCGGTCACTAGGCCTTAATGGTCCAACTCGGTTATTAACTGGTTGCCTCCTGTTTGCTCCCACTGCATCCAATGCGGGCTGTGTTGGATCACCCAGCGCATACGTGTCTGCTATCCGGATCATATCTGCCAGGGTTTTCGGCATATCTCTTTGGAGTTTCTGCCAAAGTGGTGTACCATGCCTGCATCCCTGTGCAAACCATGAAATGGCCTGCTCCTCCACTACACCTTCGCAAGAATTGCGCATGTTGCTCCACCGAGTCAAATACTCTCGGTCTGTCTCCCTCTCTTCCTGCTTGCACGCAGCCAGGAGCTGAGGTCGGTTTGGCCTCTTGTAGGTGCTGGAGAAGTTGCTGTTAAACGCCTGTTCCAAATCCATCCAACAATTGATACTACCCGGCGGCAAGTTATTCAACCAGATCCGGGCTGGACCTTCTAACATATGCGGGAGATACCGGACCGCCCATCGGCGATTGCCCCCCGCAATGTGCACTGATGATACATAGTCCGTCAGCCAATCCTGTGGCTTGGTGCTCCCATTATACGGCTTCGTGTTGCGGCCGAGCTGAAACAAAGGCACACTTGGCTCATTCATTATCCGAGGTCCAAAGCATGGTGGACCCGGTGGGCCCTGCCTTCCTCATTCTCGGACTGGTAGATTCTGTCCAATTTGAGACGCTGATCATCCGGATCCAACATCCGAGGCCCCAGTCTCGACGCCAGTGCATTGTCATACGTCTGGTATCCGGCTCGCGCCATAGCCGAATTGCCATCGTCATAACGGTAGCCCACCTGGCCACCACTCTGCTGCTGCACCTGTGCCATCATTTGCTGTCCGGGTGGCGAGGCGGTTGACCTCGGCCAGCCGAATTCTCCCTTCCAGTACCCGGATTGCCTTGACCACCACTGTTTCTGCCTTGTCCGCCTTTTCCTTGGGCTGCAAGTTGCTTGCTTGCGTATACCGCATCATAAGTTTGCAGCTGCTTGCTCTTACCCGAGTTCACACTTTGGGCTCGGTCAATCCCAACATGCGGAGAGGACGCTTGCCCCTTAGACTTCTGGCTAGCAGCCCTAACCGAGACAACTACCCGGGAACCACCAGCATCCGGATTAGCTTTCCTGTAGGCCTCATTCTGCCTGTTGCACACATCCACTAGCTCATTCACTCTCTCCGCCTGCTTGCGCCAAGCATCCCCGGTCAGGTTACTTAATTCAGCTCGCGCTGCTGCAGCAGCCTAAGATTCTTAGCCGGGGAGCTATAAACCGGCTTGCCTGTTCCGGACCTATGACTAGTGGCTTTACTTGAGCTCGAACCTGCAGCTCTAGCCAACTCGTCGTTGAGGTCCTTGCCTCTGTTACGTAGCTCGGCTTTCTTGCGCGAGCGGTGCACTACAGGAGTAAAGCCATCTGTGATACCATTGGCAGCATTGTATTCTCTCAGGTCTCTATCAAACTCTTGCCTAGACTCTATCACTAACCGAGCCTCTTTTTGCAACCTCAGGCGCTCTGCCTCTAGCTGAGCTACAGTAAGATCAACATTTGCTCCAGGAGCCACTGGCCGAGCTAGCTTTTCCAAGATACCCTCTAAGGAAGCACCCCTGCTTGACGTGCCAAGGGGACCAACCGGATCGGGTTTCTCCTTAGGGAACTTAGCTGTCCGAGTCGGCATGTCACCGGATCGACTGGCGTGGCCAGTTCCTCTGGCACGCTCGTGCTGGCACCTCCTTTGCCTGCAGCAGCGTTTGCGGCAGCCACCATGACCTCCACGCTGCTCCCAGGGCGAGCGCTACGCCCTCCGCGAGCTGCGCGGAAAGAGGAGGATCCGCAGCCACGAGCACCTGCGCCGGGTACTCGCGAACTGGCTCGGTGGCGACGTAGGTGACGAAGCTGCCCAGCGTCATGAGGAAGCCATCCGCGGGGAAGGGCTTGTTGGAGAAGCACCCCGCGTTGTCGCTGATGAAGTTGAACTCGCCGAGCTTGCACACGAGCCCGGAGAGGACCCGCTCGCCGGCACCAGTGACGGAGCCCGTCCGGATGGAAACCCCAGCCAACGCCAATGCTTGCCCCACGGTGGGCGCCAACTGTCGTGGTGGTGTCACGGCAGATGCCATGGGTATGGCTTAAGTGTGGGCTCGCTTGGGCGTTGGGGGAACCGGGGAGGGTTTGCGCGCCTACGAAGCACGCATGAAGACCAAACAAGAACCTCGCAGGAATCAACAAGAACAAAGCAAACCAAGAACAGCGAAGAACACCACGATGTACCCTGCTTCGGGGCCCTCTTGTGGAGGTAACACCCCTACTGCAGCTCTAGCCTACTCTCTTATATCTCAAGTGTTTACAAGTACAGAGCGCTCCTTGAGCTGTATGATGAACAAAGGAACGGGCTCTAGGTAGAAGATGAAGCTTGGGGGGGAAATGATGCTCACAATGGTCGATCCTCCCCACAGAAGGAGGTGGTGTTGCCTATATACAGTAACCGAATTACCCTTTTGCCCCTGGCCGCAGAGGACAATGGCATGGACAAGGAGAACAGGACAAACACTGGCCACTGTCACTCACCCCAGCTCACCCTCTGTTCACCACAGGCTTATCTTTCCTCTTTGAGCTTAAGGCAGTGTAGACCACAGTAGCCTAGCCACTGCCCCTTTCCCGAATAGGCCGAGTCAGCGCCTAGGGGCTTGTGACCCGGAAAACCTGTGGCAGCACCTTGCTGTCTTCTGAGCCCCGTCAGTAACCTTACAGTGCCCGTGACTTTTACTGACATTACTTGGCCCCGTGCATCATCCGAGTTGCCCTACCCGGGTCCTTCCTGACCGACCCGGATAACTTAGCCGGCTCTTCTTTCCTGGATCCGGTTAAACCTCATCCCTCTTTTCTTTCACTGGCTTGAAGTAGGACTGACCGAATCGCCTTGAGATCCGACCCGGATAACTTAGCCGCTCTATCTTTATCCGGTTAGACCTTAACTGCTCATAACACATCATCTTTGCCCTACCCTGGG